>ML274588.1:6622-62397 GCA_005239495.1 Nicotiana undulata | reverse complement strand
TTATTTATTTTATTTATTTTATTATTTCCAGAATTGTTTTACAAATACAGAGATATAACATTTTTTTCCTATCCAAATAAGAAATATTTGTTTGAGGAAGTACTATTTGGCAATCTGCAACTAAATCTCAAAGAAGATTGCAAGAAAAGGATAGCGATCGCTTTGGGAACGTCACGGGGGAGGAAGATAAAATTCGGAGCGGACCAATCTTCCGTGCCCCCCCCCCCCTACTCTCTCTCTATAAAAAAGTATTTCTTTGGTTTGGAAGTTCCAGAATGTTGAAGGGTGGCAAAATGATTAAAAGAAAAATAATTAATCATTCATATTATTCACTAAAAAATGGGTAGGATAATGGACTCTTTAAAAACGGATCAAATATGAATAAGAACCATATTATTTACTAGAAAATGGATAATCAATGAGTCTAACATTTATATTTGTAAAACCTCAAATTGAGGTTCCTCAAGTTATGAAGATTAAGAATTCTCCCAAGTGATCATATGCAAGAAATCCTGGTGATTAATCTGTTTTTTATCCGTATTAAATATGAGTCAGATCGAATAATTTATCCGTTTTTCTTTATCCGTTTTCGACCCGACCCGCTTATTTGTCGCTCCTAATTACAGGTAAAAAGTGAAATATACACATCCACAAAAATAATGGACGTGTGGTGCAAATGCATGAACATCACCGTTATTGAAAAGAAATTCAAAAAGTAGTGTATGCTCCTCTATAGCCCAACCCTGTTCAAATTCTATTTTTGACAGTTAAAATTACCAAAAAGAAGAAAATAGAAAGAGAGATTGGTGATTTTACGAAGCAGATCTTGCCGGCTCTATTATAAAGAGTAGGCCCTTTGTGCATGTTACCATATCAATAAATATATAATTTAAAGGAATTATATAAATATTATTAAATAATATGTTTGTTTTTGTAAGCTTCCTAAGTATAATTAGCCAAACAATTATTGGTCCCCACCAAGTAAATAATACAGAAAATTTTCATGAAAAGTCTGCCACTGCTCTTCCACTGTTTCACAGCCAAAGTTTAGTATAGAATTAAGATGAATATAGTGTTGACATAATCACACTAGGTATACTAAATTTTCTCTTAAAGATTTAACTAGCTGCTTATGACAGCTATTTTTTTTACAGAAAGAGTAAGAAACTGCAAAAGTATCAAAATGGCCAAAAATGGGTGACCCATGACCCAGACTCCAAACTATATGCACTGTGAGCATCGTATTCATGTCCACGCTGCAATAAAGGACATGGCTTAAATAGTAGCAGATCCAGGATTTAGACGATGTAACTCCAGCTAAAAATATACTGATAGAATACAATTTTGATTTTTCTTATATTATTTTCTTCGTTTCATTTTATACTATATTTTTAAATTTGCACGAATTTTAAGAAAAAAAAAAGATTTAAGAGAACTTGTGGTCGTGTACATGTTCTGACATTTTATATATGTAAGCATCTTACTAGGGTGAAAATATTAAAGTTTGAAGTTAAAAACTTTCGAACATAAAAAATTGTCATTTTTTAAACAAACTTAAAAAGAAAGAGTGCCGTATAAAATGAAATAGAAAAAATAATTGTTATTAATTTCACTAGTACAAACTTAAAAAGGAATTGCATTAAACACTAGGACGACCAGAATTGTTTGTGGAGCCCAATTTCAGCTACTAATCAAATCCTACTGGAGGGAAGTGTGAAAACACTATATATTCTCCTAATTTGCGAGAGGTTTAAAGAAAAAAAATCCTACTGCTAATGCCTTATGATTATTAACCATCACTGCATTATTTATACGACTATTCAATAGTTAAGCCTCAATTCTAAACAAATTAGGAACAAGTATATGAATTCTCAGTATCAATCGCTCCTATTAAAGCTCATGCTATTCAAGGAACCCTGTTTTGCTTAAGATTGCATTTCTCACTCTGCTCAAATCTCTGCCTTTTAAAGTTCTTCCAATGCCTTCACACACTGAGAAAGAAGATATTTGGCTCCTTTCATGTTTTTTAGCAAGCCATTGATGTGGAGGCATTGTTTCTCCTTCGTCATCATCTTCGCTTTCGCAATTATTTCTTACAAAACTATATCCTCCATCACCAGATTCATCATTATTACCATCATGCCACGAGGCTTTTCTTGAGCTTGTCCCGTAAATTTTTGACCAATCGGGTATGTTTACCGGGGCTGAT
Organism: Nicotiana undulata; assembly: GCA_005239495.1. NCBI lineage: Eukaryota > Viridiplantae > Streptophyta > Magnoliopsida > Solanales > Solanaceae > Nicotiana > Nicotiana undulata. The sequence continues at coordinate 60,188 of ML274588.1, read as the reverse complement.
TGCTGAGCTATTTTAGGTTCGTGAATGGAATTCTTGTTTGATTTTGGGATCATTTTGACTGCAGTGGGTAGCCTCCTTGGACTGAAATTTGAAGTTGACTCTTTACTTTTGCCGAAATTAGAACCAAATTCTTGTCTTTCGCTGATAGAATTACCCCAAATGTCTTCTTCTTGAAATTCTTCATTCCTCATTGATGTCCATCCACTGTACAAATTATATCTCCCTTCAGATGATGATGACATCTCCTGAAAAACCCAAAATTCCAATCAAGTCAAAGAACATAAATATTTAAAGATGCAATAATAATTATGCATTAACCCCAAACAAGTTAGAGTCAACTATATAAATCCTCGTTGACCATGTCTCTCCATTTATACATATTCTCATGTCATAATCATACCAAATATGTGAAGATGCACTTTTTTAGAAACTTTATAAATGCAAAATAAGCAATTTATGGACCTGCAGCCCATCAATAGAGCCAGACATTACGGTAAATGATGAGTAAGTTGATTAATATTTTCTTAAAACATTAAATTTCTAGAGTTAAAGCAGTCTAGCAAAGATTTACAAGAATGGATTTATTAGCATGATTTTGAAAATCTAGAACAAGTTTGGATTTAAGATAGTCTACACAATCGTCCTAAGTTCAGGGACGATTTGCGTGCGACTCTTCTCCGGACATTGGGTAAATACGAGATGCTATGTGCCCTTTATATAATCGTCCTAAGTTATGCAGTTATATATCCTTACCAAACTGTGTATAAGATGAGTGCAGAATGTACCTCTCTCTAAAATTGAAACGTGCAACAGATAGTTTTCTTCAGATCTTGAAAATCGTATTAACTGCAAAACAAAAGGATAAATTATTTAAGCCGGCTTGAGATTAACACAGAGAAGAGAAAGATTATAAGGAAAAAAAAAAAAAAAGACCAATGATTAATATCGTTCACCAGACTGGTTTTCAACCTTAAAATCCTATGAATATCTCTTGCTGATGACTGAAATTCTGAGAAGTGAGAGTTTCAGAGAGGAGAGGAGAGGAGAACTGTAGAGCAATCAAGGAGAGATAGAGACCTTATAAATTTTGGACATAAGAGATTTCCTAAATAATTTACCTTTGTGTACTTTTACTTTTTGTCTTTAGCAAATGCTTGACTTTCTGTTAGTGACACCATATGAAATCTTTAAACTATTTCTGGATGTTAAATCCACTTTAGAATGTTTTTGGAAATAGGAGGATAGAAGTATTTACTTAGGGATTGTTTGGTACGATGGATACGCAAAAGTAATTTTAGGGTAACTTTAATACCTGTTATACGGTGAATTAGTAATCACCTGATAAAACAGTAAGATTGACAATCTCAGAATTCAACATACCAAACAGTCAATAAAAAATAATATCAGAATAATTAATTTCAGTATATCATAATTTTTTGTGATTTTACAATTACAATAAAATTGCTCAGTGAGCTAGCTAGTACCTGTTTGCTTTATAATAAGGCTGTGATCACAGGATAGATTGTATATAATATTAGGAAAAAAGTTGTTTCCTTTCGTTAATGTTTCCTTAAATTGTCTTTTTGTGCCAGAAATTATTTAACCTTAATAAGGTTCTTTTATAGAAAAAGCCTAATGTAGTGCTCCTCCTTAGTGCAATGCACGTGTAAATTTTAACATAATTTACATTATCATGTTTGGTTAAACCTTGTTTTTTTCACGCATACACCCTTGTTACCACTATTACTTAATTAATTAAGTTCATTAAGGTGACTTCCATGAAAGCTCAGGTGATAATGATGTCGGCTAGTGGGGATAATATCAAATTAACATGATTTTAGCTATGTGTCGACTGCTATTTTTAAACAAAAAAAGCTAAATAACGCACATTAATGAAGATTCCTAATAGCACGTTCGCTATCTAGGCTTTTGCAAATTATCATTTCCCCACTTTTTTCCTGTTTATTTAATATTGCATGTTACTTTTACATTATTACTGTACTTTAACTTAATAATATATAAATTAGGAGTATTTACTTTACATTCTAAATTATTTTGAAAAGTCATATATTGTTAACAAGTTACTTTAACCTGGTGATGTAATATAATTTTACCTGGTTAGTGTTGAGAAGTTAAACTCGCTAACTAATCTTTGAATGCAAATTTATTATGTTCCCATAAACATGCTAATTAATCATCGTAACAAAAAATAAGTCAACATGGGCGTGCAAATTTTACAATAGTAAAACAAGACCAAAGTGTAAAGCATGAGTTCAACATGGCGATAGAACCATCTTAATTTATAAATAAAAAATAGAGAAAGCAAAGAAGAATTCATCGACAAGCGCACGATTGACAATTTCCAAGTTAGCAGAGGCGGATGTCGTATTCTACCGATGTATTCAATTGATCCCATAATATTTAATGTGGAGTAAAAATTTATAATAATTGTAAAAATAGTAGATATGAACCTATAACTTTAAAATTTTAATGGATTCAATACTAAAATCTTAAAATTTGAACTATAGAATTTAATTCCTGGTCCGCCTCTAGTTGAGAGGGAAAAAAGAAACACCTTGTTAGTCTTTTTTTGGTGTTTTATCTGATGTTCGATATTACGCTAGAGCTCAATTTTATTCGATTCACATCACTTAAGACCGAAAGAAAGAAGCGTTTTGTATCAAGATTTTCTTTATTCCAAAGATCTTTGGTTAATCCATCCCATCACAGCTCTCGACAGGGTATTATTGTATTATTTGGTGATGATAAGTGAAAAAAGACGACATGCATTTAACCTTTTGAGAGCGATAGAAGAAGAAGGTTCCACCGTAAATGAAAGGAGACAAGAGAAGAACAGCCGCCATTCATTGTATGTGCCTGATTTCTAGACATTATGAAGACAAACATGGATTTTGCAATTTTCACGTTCAATAACACTCAGTTTATTAGTTGTCTGCCGATTGAAATAGCTGTGATCTCCTCCACGATTCCTCAGTTTTATTATTTTTAGTATTTTTTTTCCCTTTTGTGTATCCCTTTTCTTCTATATTAGAGATATAAAAACATTGGGTTGGCGGCTAACAAGCAGAATCTGTCCCACAACAAATTCATTAAAATTTTATGTACCGATTCATGTGGGTCTCGCGGCCGCCACTCTGGCCAAGATATCTGGTTTTACGATTCCTTTTTTTAATAACAATTTGAACGATCTTTTCTCAAGAAAAACAAAAAAAAAAAACGATCCAGTCAAAACTAAAGTTTGATAGCATTTCAGGCCGGTCTCCAAAAGGTAAAAAGAACATATGGAATGAATTCTTATCTAGTGGCATCCTCACCAATAATAGATCCTCAAAATCAGTAATCCAAAAGGTAAGCATAGCACCACGAAGAACTAGACGAAACATTTACACATTCATAAAAACAAAATTCGCAGAATCACATTTCAAGGTTTGAACTATTAGAACAATTAGGACAACGGCATGAAGTTTAAACTGTGAGAATTGAACTTCAAGGTAGTGCCTAAAGTTTGAATTGCAAGAATTTAATTTCAGGCCACTGTCCTGTAGTTTGAAGAAGCAGGTATCACAACTATTCTTAGAATATGGCTATATTTTGAATACACGAGATAACAACAATAACAACAACCCACTAAAATCCTATTAGTGGGGTCAGTAGCGTGTACGCAGACCTTACTCCTACTTAGAAGGGGTAGAGAGATTGTTTCCGAATGACCCTCGGCTCAAGAGAACAAGGGGACAATATCAGTATCACCACAGAAATCACAAGAAAAATAGGAACAACATGAAATCCAGAAGAAAGATGCAAAGCAAAAGCGTTAGCTAGTAAATAAGTCTGGCACTGAAAAGCGAAATAGTAAGACACGACATTGCCACTAGCTAACTAATTAGACAAAAACACTACCAGACTATACTCACAGCGGTACGAAGTAAGGCAAGACTCAACTACCTCATAACGTACAACCCTAATAGTCGACCTCCACATCTTCCTATTAAGTGACATTTCCTCGGAAATCTGAAGCCCCACCATATCCTGCCCTGATCACCTCTACCCAATACTTCTTTGGCCGCCCTCTACCTTTTCTCATGCCTCCACAACCAGCCACTCACACCTCCTTACCGGGGCATATGGGCTCCTCCACTGTACATGCCTGAACCATCTGAACATCGCTTCTTGCATCTTATCATCAACGGGAGCCACGCGCACCTTCTCCTGAATATCATTATTCCTAATCTTATCGATTTTAGTGTGACCGCACATCCACCTCAACATCCTCATTTATGCTACTTTCATTTTTTGGATATGTGAGTTCTTAACAGGCCAACACTCAGCCCCGTACATCATGGTCGGTCTAACCACCGCTTTATAGAACTTACTTTTGAGTATCGGTGGCACTCTCTTGTCACACAGGACTCCAGATGCTAACCTCCACTTCATCCATCCTACCTCAATACGGTGTGTGACATACTCGTCGATCACCCCTCCCCCTGGATAATCGACCCAAGGTACTTGAAGCTGCCTCTACTTGGGATGACCTGTGAGTCATGCCTCACATCCACGCCCACTCCCCCCCCCCCCCCCCCCCCCCTTGAACTTACACTCTAGGTATTCCGTATTCATACTGCTCAGCTTGAAACCCTTAGACTCAAGAGCCTGTCTCCAAACCTCCAGCCTTTCGTTAACACAGGTCTGCGACTCATCAATCAGAACTATGTCATTAGCGAATAGCATGCACCATGACACCTCCCCTTGAATATGGTGAGTTAACGCGTCCATCACCATGGAGAATAGAACGGTCTGAACGCAGAGCCTTGGTGTAACCTCATAACAACCGAAAAATGCTTAAAGTCGCCTCCTACTGTCCTTACCCGAGTCTTAGCCCCATCATACATGTCCTTAATTGCCATAATGTAGGAAACCGACACACTTTTTGCCTCCAAGCATCTCCAGAGAACTTCTCTAGGAACCTTGTCATATGTTTTCTCTAGGTCAATAAATACCATGTGCAGGTCCTTCTTCCTTTCTCTGCACTGCTCCACCAACCGCCTAACAAGGTGTTTAGCATGAACCCGAACTGGTTGTCGGATACCGACACCCTCGCTCTCGCTTCAACCACCATCTCCCACACTTTCATGGTATGACTTAGTAATTTGATACCCAACTAATTGTTACAACTCTGGAATCACCTTTGTTCTTATACAATGGAACCATTGTACTCCACCTGCTCTCATACGACATCCTCTTCGCCTTAAAAATAACATTGAACAACCTAGTCAACCACTCCAAACCTGCTCTCCCCACACACTTCCAAAATTCCATCGGAATCTCGTCAGGCCCTGTCGTTCTGCCCTTACTCATTTTACTCATTGCTCCCACGACCTCCTCAATATTGATACGTATGTAGTACCCAAAGACACGATGACTCTCGGAATGCTCTAATTCACCTAGCACGATATCCCGATCGCCTTCTTCATTCAAAAGTTTATGAAAGTAAGTCTGCAATCCCTTCTTAATCTGGGAATATTCCACCAATACTCTACCATCGTCGTCCTTGATGCATCTCACTTGGTCCAAATCTCGAGCCTTCCTCTCTCTCAACTTGACCAGTCGGAATAACTTCTTCTCCCCGCCTTTTCCCCTAGTTCCTCGTACATACGACCATAAGTCGCAGTCTTAGCCTCTGTGACTGCTAGCTTAGCTTCCTTCCTAGATGCCTTATACCTCTCCATGCACGCACGCCTCTCCTCCTCACCTATGCTCCCCACTAATTTCAGGTATGCTTCCTTCTTCGCTTCCACTTTACCTTGGACCACTTCATTCCACCACCAGTCTCCTTTGTGCCCCGCCTGCGATGCCCCTCGAGACCCCTAACACCTCTCTCGCTACCTCCCTTATACAGTCTGCAGTCGTTGACCACATAGTGCTCGCGTCACCACTCCTCCTCCAAGATCTTTCCACAAATAGCTGTTGGATTTACTATTTATTTTTCTAGTCTGTATATGTGTGTGTTTATAATATATATATATATATATATATATATTTATATATATATGATTGTACATTCATCAGCTATTTTTAATTTAATGGTTGAGTGAATGGCTATTTAGGTTAATTCTTATGTTGGTTTTTTAAGCTGCAGTCCTAAAATGGCTACTGGTGCACTTATCCCGTCAGTGGCCCATGTAATCAGCCCAAGTTTCGATCACCTTTGCGCACCACTCTGGTCAGGAGCCCAGGCCCACGTTACCAAGCTCCGCGACCGGCATTTTTGCACAATGCTTTCGATTTCGAGAACTCGAAATCTAGAGTATTACCTTCTTCGTGCAGAGACAAAGATAATTCATCAGTAAATTAAAGAAATATTGTGTGAGATTTCTAAAATCGGATAGTCGAATCCCTACAAAAACCATTTGAGAAACAAAAAAAAAAAATAGTGGTGAAAAAGGATGTCGAGATTGTGGGCGAGGTTTGCGGGTTTATTCAGCAGCAAAAATTTCGTAGGAGCAGACAAAGCGGGCAATCGCTATTTTAAAAGAACAGAGGAGCTTGATGGTATCAGTAAGTAGGTCTTCTTTTTTTTTTTTTTCAAAACTTTTGAAACTGCCTCTTACGTCATTGTTTATTATTTGTTTGTTCTAGCAAAGTTGTATGGGCTTCAGCAAATGTTACTACAGATTTTTTTTTTTGTTTCACATTGAACTTTCTTAGCTTTGGTTACTGTAAATATGGCTAATTATGATCATTTGGCTGTTTGAAAAATTGATTATTTAATGCTATGCTGCTATTGCCCTATTAAACGAAAGAAAATGAGGAGAGGTACTTATGATTTTTGTATGTTGGAAGAAACCATTCTGGTATAAGGTATACAAACATCCCTTTTGTTAATGTGATAATATACCATCAGACCTCTGTGTAAAAGCATCCCGTATAACAACACTTCACTATAAAAGCCAAGTTTTTGCGGAACCAACTTTCATGTTATCTATAACAACACTTCGCTATAACATCCAAGAATATTCGGAACAAACGAGGCTGGTATGGAGAGGTTTGGCTGTACTCTGCTTTTTGCAAGACTATGAAATTGGATATTTCATACCCTATGGGTCAACCTAGCCAAGAGCAGTGGCAGCGCTAAAGGTAAAGAAGGGGATTCAATTGAGTCCCTTTCTTCCAGAAATTACACTATGCAAGTTGGGTAAAAATATTATTTTTTATATTTATTAAACTGTTGGATCCCCTTAACATAAGGGAGCTTTTAGGTATAACAATTTCGTATTTTTTTGAATCCCATTGTTAGGATTCTCGTCTACGCCACTGGCCAAGAGGTAAGCTTTCATGATTTCACACTTTAACCAAGTCAAAGAAATTAACTTTTTTTCCTTTTTGCATGCGGAACATCTGGAAATTGGAATTGAGAATTACTTATATATAACTCTACAAAGTCTTCAAGGCTTCAAATAGTTATATTTAGGATGTTTTGTAGTTTGCTATTTTAGGTATGTTATCTGTAAAGAACTTGTATGATATTATTATATTTTGTCAGTGAAGGAAAAGAGATGGGTGACGTTCAAAGGAGAGGATGATCCAACCTCCATTCCAGGTATGCCCTATTGGAGAAACACAGGCTAGCTCTAAACCTTGTTGTTGGTCCAGCTGTCATAACCTTCTCCCTCATGTTGATATGTGATTAAGAAAAAAATCTGCTACTGTTGTGAACTTTACAAATCAAACTACCACATCGTTTGTTTCCATTAAAGAGCAACTTTTGATTCCTGTAGTTGAATGGATATGTTGGTTGAATGGACAACGGAAGAGTGCTCCAACTCCAGAGGTAAAATTGGGCCTTTCTTGTCACAATTTCATACGTATAATTCATTGGTCATCCTTAGCCAGCATTGTTTTTCTCCTTTCTTTGTATGGATTGCCTTGTTTCGCAATAGCATTTTTATCCTTTTATTATCTTGTCCTTCAAAAGCATTTTTATTTAGCATAAATCTCTTCTTGAACTGTGTTTTGATGGTTATATATTTTCATTACCAGGAGATGGCTGAGTTGGAGGCCAGAAGGGAATTTGTTAAGCTTAATATCGCTCGTAAGTATTCCAATTTTATGCCTCCGCTTTGTTCATGGATTTGTGGTAACCACCCTGAAATAAACAGCACTATGTTCTTACTTGCTTCTATCTCCTAGAAAATTTTAGTTTATAAGAGAAGATTGAAGAACGCTTCATTAAACTACTAGGTGGTCGAACTTTTAAATGATTTTCTGCTTTTGGCCCGCATTTGACCCTGGGCTGGAGTCAATGTAGTTCTAGGTGCTTAAACTACAGGGTCACTTTGATTTACTTTTCCTTCCTACTTCATATATTTAAAAGTCGGGTTCTGTTCTGGTAGTTGCTTATCAGTTTAGTCTTTCTATTAGTTTCTGTTGGAGTTTTTCCAAAGGTACATGCTTCCTTGAGACACAATGTGGTGATCTTTTTGGCTGTCAGTAGGACGACCACCTGTCTGGTAATATATTCTCTTTTTGTTGCTCTAAGGTCTCAAGAAGGAAGAAGAGGAGAGAATGGCCAAAGAAGGCAAGAGTAAAGCCACAAGCATTGGTAAGTTGCTTACTACAATTTTACTCTATCCTTTGAAACGGGAAGCTGATTGGTAAATGAACTGCACATTGTTTATTCCTCTTCACCTTGTCTCTAGGTAAAGCTGATGGTCCAGATTTAAAGAGTTTTGTTCAACAATTTCCAGATGCTTCAGAAGGTATCACCTATCCTATAAAGCTAGGGGCCGTTTGGTTTCGCAGTCAAAACTTTTTGGTTTTAGAAACCCAAAAAAATTTGTCACAAAATCATCTCTTCTCTTTGGTTTCTGAAAACAAAGAGCAGAAAAGTTGTTTCCCTAGAATAGCCAGTTTTGGGAGAAACACAGTGACCATGCGACGTCCTTTTTTTTTCAAATTGCAACTCCTTTTGGGGAACTTCTATAGTTTCCTCAAAAAGCTCTTTTCTGTTAAAATTTTTAGTAGTGCCTGAAGATGATTAATCAGTTCTATTCTATTAATTTCACAGTATGTAAGCCTCAAAAGATGTTTTACGGTAGGAGATTTCCAAAAGACAAACCCAACAGCCATTCATCACAAAACAAACATAATGATCAATCTTACACTAGAACAAGCATGTTTACTGGATTATGTAACTTAATCCGAGTTCACAAAGCTGGCCAGAGGACAGGTAGTTGTGTAGCCAACCACAAGGATGACACCAAGCTCCTATCATAAAAAAGTCTTTGTTCTCCCAATTTATCCTCTATGTTTATCCTTCTTAGCTCTTCTAACTATTTGTCTTGGTATCACTTGCTATACGGGCTTCCTTCATCTTCTTTAGCCGAGGGTCAATCGAAAACAGTCTCTCTACCCTTTCAGGGTAGGGGTAAGGCTGCATACATCCTACCCTCCCTAGACCCCACTTGGTGGGACTATACTGGGTAGTTGTTGTTGTTGTTTATCCTTCTTAGCCCGCCATTTTTTCCTTTCAGCTTTTGCTCCAATGATCTTCACTTTGTTAAAACTTAAAACCATCTGCACCCTTATAGCAAATTTTATCACCTCTGTATTGAAAGATAACTTGAATGCTACATGCACTGGCACGAGTACGTGTATCGTTTATGGATGTCTACAAACGTCCATGGTATGCGCAGGTTTTTTGCTATTTAGTTTATCTTGAAGAAATTGGATGAGTACCACCCACATGCATGTTTGACCCATTTGACTGTAGTGTGAACGAAGACACCCTTTAAAGTAGCTTAAAAGACTCCCTTTTAATAAGGAAGGTAATTGAGTATAGCTTATTGGATTAAAGGAGAGAATAATGAAAATGCTGTTGCATTATATGTTAGAGGTTGTTAATTTCGCTGCCTTTTCATGATGAAATAATTTGTTAGAGGATTTTGGTTTCCCAATAAGATGCGCGTATGTAGTACTTGGATAATAGTATATACATTCAAATTATAACATGGAATATTGTAATGTTGGGATTACGACAGGGATATCAATAATAACGGATACCCTATTATACCATGTACCCTATTGTATTGTTTATCCTCCGGTCGTACAATAACCTTTTAACTAGTTAGGCAACTAAACCTCAAACTCGAATGACATAGGTGTAATTTGTTCATTTATAACTAATTGTTTTTCTTGAGTAATATAGATGTGATGTGTTCCTCTCTTACTCTTTTCTTTTTTCCTCACTTACAAAGAGTCTCATAAGCCTTTCTTATATAGTGTCCAAATGGCCAATAAAAGCTACTACAACTAGAGCGTATTAGTGGCAAATAGAATGGATTTATTTTCCTTATCTCTCTTTTATCTTTTTTTGGATTGAGACTTGAGATTAAGGTTTGATGTTAAATGATATAATGATATATCTTTTGTTATGCAAGCAATTCTCTTTTTCCCCTTTTTATTATCTTTTTTTAGTTAATTTATGCTCTTAATTATTTATTGACTTTGTTTTGTTTGATCGTCATTTCTGGAAGGTGATATAATCCCAGAAGCATCTGATACACAGAATGAAGTAAGGTGAGTCACGGCAATAGTATTATCTATTGTGGGCTACTTCCACTAGGTTGTGATTTTTGTCACTATTAATTAAGAAATGAAAGGAAAAGTGGAGGGTAAATTAGAAATAGTTACCTTCTGATAATTTCTCTTGCTTACTATGAACTTGAATGTGTTAATATATTGCGTTCGCTGCTTTAAAACTTGCATATTGTGTAATGTAGACATGCAAGATCAAAGGAAACTGAAGCCGAGAAAAATATGTCTTATCGTTTCAAACAACAACCGCAGTAAGTTGTTCCTGCCTGCTGTTTTCATCTACCCTTCTCTTGATGGACCTAACAAGCACCAGGCTCCTAGGAATTTAAATTGTCACAAATGCAAATAAGCTACATAGAATGAATGATAACAGGATTAATTTAGATCATTTGCAACAACTTACATCGATCATATTTATTTTCAGGTCGTCAGAGCCAACTGGTTCTGGTGAATCCTTTAGACCAGGAACATGGCAACCTCCCTCTTGAGATCACTCAAAAACAAAGTGGAAGCAGATTTATGTGGTTTTTTTTTCAATGTTATATTATTTATAGTGACCCAGTGGATGCAGAAGTTGAACACTAGGAGTTAAGGCCACAGCTTCCACACACTGTGGCAGTCTCATTCTTTTTCGCACGGATGTTTGCATGGATGAACTGTGTCCTCCCTTTCTGTTATTCGTTTCAGGGTCTTACATGATACAAAGTTTTTACATCAAGTTCTGTATGAATAATCCTCAAATAGTGGAATCTGCACTATGCTGCTTTACCGTTAAATGCAGAAATATTGAAGTTTCTCTTGCTTGTTTTAGCGCTTTCCTTTTTTGCATGCCGAGACATGGCGTTGCTATATGTTCTGCAGATTCAATATCTGTAGTCTCCATATACTACAGAATTTGGTTGTCATCGTGTTTTATGCGAAAGATTTCAGTGCAATCTTGTAAGTGGATTATTAGGAACTCATAGTCGAATGTGCTGCAAAAGCGACATTTTTGGATAAAGAGAACAATTACCATCCTCGGGATCGCCTGAGTTACCATCCTCGCTCTTGTCCTGCTCCAAAAGAAACACTTACATAAAGTGGATAATAAATTGGATATTTGGTAGTAATAGTACTCTCTCCGTTCCAATTTATGTGAACATGTTTGACTGGGCACTGAGTTTAAGAAAAAATGAAGATTTTTGGAATTTGTGGTCCTAAACAAGTCATAAAGGGGTCAGAGTATTTGTGTGGTTATAAAAACTTAGGGTAAAATTGTAAGTTTAAGCTAAATTGTTACCAAATTTAGAAATGGGTCATTCTTTTTGGAACGAACCAAAAAGAAAATAGGTTCACTTAAACTGGAACAGAGGGAGTAGCACTAACGACGTTTCTTAAAAACTTAGGGTCAACCTCACAAAGCATATCCTACCTTAAAGTGTCCGTTCCAGTGTCATATTTTTCTTTTTAATCTGTTCTAAGAACAATATAATATTTATTTATTTAAAAATAATTTGATTTTTACATTTTTATTTTATCTTTAATGAACATATAAAAATTTATGATTTGTTAGACCACAAGTTTTAGAAAAAATCATGACATTTGGGTGCTCAGTACACAGTTACTCCCTCTGTTTCAATTTAGATGATTTAGTTTGACTTGTGATACAAACTAGGGAAAAAGGCCATTATTGCCCCCCCCCCCTACTATTGAAATTAATACACGTTTGTCCTCCGTTACACTTTACGTTCAATCCCTACCCTACTGTTAATAAAGTTTATGCAATTACCCCTAACCCTAACGCCTCGTCGATGTGGCAGCTGACTCCATCTCTTTTATCCAAGTCAGCTGCTAATTGAGACTTCCACTAACTTATAAGCCCCAAACCTAACGACCAAATCAGATTGACCCAAACCCACTCCCAAATCTAATAATCTGTAACCTGTAATCGTTGCCCACCAAATAAATAGATTTAACCCGTCTGAAAACACCTTATTCACCTCATTGGTCGAACCTTCTGGTACTTCAAAGAAAACGAGAGAAACCAAACCGGTCAGGATCCTTGCTTCCAGTGTCGATTTCAAGCAAGGGTAAGAAATTTTTCTCCAAAAACTTGATTTTTCTGTTCGTTTATTTCTTTTCTTGATTTATACCAAAAAAAATTCCCAAGAAAGTTTTACTGGCGTTTCGAATCCCTTTCAGATTTGTTCTTTGTTTGTTAAGTATTTCAGTTCCCCTTTACTTTTTTTGATTATTTGGAGTTGATAGGTGTGTGTAGTTGTCATAGGGTTTCTAATTTTTTCTAATTTGGTATTTATTGATGTTAGGGTTTACAGAATAGTTCTTGGTTGGTTAGGGTTTCCATTTCTCCTATCTTTGTCAATAATTTCAAGCTGGTAGTGTGTGTTTTGCTTTTTTATTCACTTGCATGTGGTTTTACAGTAATAAAACCTGATTTTACTCTTTTTGTTTGCATGTACCTCATCTGGTATTGAATAGTCTTTTGGTGGTTTAGGGTTTCAATTTTAATATTTTGTGGTCCCAACTTCTTTTGTTTTTTTTATATAGAAAATAAGTGAATCAAAATTTTAATATTAGAGGGTGGGGCTGGGACACTTTATTCCCTTTAATACTTTAATGTTTGGTCCCCTATATCCATGGATGCATAAATTAGTTTATTTGTGTTGACTGACTTATTCAATTTGTGGCTGATTCTATTTTATTGTCTTTATGCCTTTATGCCTTTATTTATATCTATTAGTTTATTAATTTTAACTGACTTTATTCTGCAACTTACTAACAATGGTCCTGCTGGATTTGGTCTTTCATCATGGTGGAGAGTGGGTCAAGAAACTACTCGTAGCATACTCAAGAAAATTTCGGCACATTAAGAAAGGTTTTGACTCTGACTTGCTTTCCTATAATGATTTAGTGGATGAATATGTTTCTAACTCAGGGTATATAGGAGTTCAACAACTAATAGTTAATGGTCCTTCTGGTACATACTATGAAATAGAAGGTGATTATGGCATTAGGACTTTACTGGACTTTGAGAACAACCAGTTTAATGTTATTAACTTATTTATTGTAGAGGAATGTGAGCCAAGTATTAATGTACCTAATATAATCCATCACAATGAGCATGATGAACCTGATGAACTTGAAGCTGGCACTGATTGCGATGAAAGTGATAATCGTGATGACAATGAAAATGATGTTTCTTCAGACTATGATCGTGAAACACTAGAGAAACTTTTTAAACAAAAGAAGAGAGACATTAATGATAAATTGACGGATTATAAAGAGTTGGATAGGTCAACAACATTCAAAGATATTACTGAAGCTAGGAAAGTTATAAATATGTATGCACTTGCAAATGGTTATGGGTTAGAGCAAGTTAAAAGTAATCCAACTAGGCTTAGGTACATTTGTGAAGTTGTATGCCCTTTTGTATGTCACATATCTAGGAATACTTCAGGGGGTGGGGCTGAATTCTGGACTTTACATTCTAAGCACACTTTTGAACCTGCATATGAGAATCATAGGGTTAATTCCAAGACCATTGCTGAATACTTCAAGAGAGGGTTACAAGATAATCCAAACATTAAGGTTAGAGAGATGAGGGCAAGCTTGAAGGATGCATTTAATGTAAATGTTTGTGTTTATGCCAACCCCTACAGTTGAAAAGCAGCTTCCAACTAGCAATGATCCATATTTTGAGATCCCTAACTTTGAACCTGAGCCTGACATAGCTATAAGACCAAAGATCATCTCAGAAGCAAGGACAAGACTCCAGTTGAGGCAGCAAAGTGTACCAACTGCAACCATGCAAATTGGATTTGTTGGTGATTCAAGCGGTGCAAGTCAGCCTTCAAAGCTTACTTTCTCAGCAAACAGCCTAATATGGTTGGGAAAATCTACCATCACTTAAAATCAGTTGAACAAACAAAGGTTGAACAAGTTGAAAGCAAGAAAGGGTAGTGGTAAGGAGCAAAAGTGATGGGACTTTGCTTCTAGTATTGAACATTTGTAAATTTTTGGATGTGTTGTAATTACTGCCATGTCAGTAAACTTTATATTTTGGTTGTGGTTCTTTAGTTGTGACAGTTGGATTCCATGATATAACTAGGTGTTGACATCTTTGTGGGATTATAATATGGTATCCAGCTGTCTTATAAACTCACTTTATGAATGTTGATAATTGGTGAATGTTGTGAATGTTGACAGTTGGTGTTCAGATAATTATTGTCCATTTTGTTCCTTTTTCAATTTCAGTTTTCCAGTTATCTAGTTACCAATTTTTACGTCTGGAATGTAAGTTTTTCAGTTTCTGTATAGATAATTATTGTTGATGTCTTTTGTGTCAAATGAAGTGGATTGGAAGCAATTTAGAACATGCCATTTAGAATCTGCAGCTTGCCATTTAGAATCTGCAGCTTTTGCTGCTGTATTTTGTGTCTTTTGTTTTTCAGCTTTGCACTTGGAATGTAGTTATTCAACATGCCAAAATAGAATCTTAAAGTTTCTGTACACTAAATAATATACTATCATATCTTCTAAAGAAAACAAACATCTTTAGGATTTGGAGAAGAAAAGCTCCTTCTTTAGGGTATACAATAAGGGAAAAAATTAACCAACAAATACTACTACAACGTCATCATCAAAGAACATGGCTGGAAAGCAACATGAGCAACTTTGAATTTAACCTAAAAGAAATTCTACTATAAAATAGAATACTACTACAACAACTTAATTGACCTAAAAGTCAGCTACACATATAAAACTCAAAATGAGAAACTTTGAATTTGCAAAAACGTCACTTCATCATCGAGGCTGCAAAATAGCCAATAAACAGTCCCCAAGAAATCATAAGCAACATCCTTGTCTTTGCAAGTTTATCTTCCAACTTGACGACTTTATCCACTTCATATTGGTGTATCGCCTTCATGGAAATTACTTCTTCATTCATTTTGTCTCTTTACATCTTAATCTCCTCCATCGACGATGTTACATCTTTAAAATTAGTCCAATCACTTTGCGGAAATTTTTTATTTTCCCATTACCAATACCAACACGAACTAGGTTGTCAAACATAATTCAAAAAGAACATTTAGGTTTCAAAAAGTACAGTAAAAATTATTTAAAAAAGAAGAAGAGAAAACTGAAAAATATGGTAACCTTAGGCCTCAGACATTTGTAGAATTTTCTTCTAGGGTTATATAGAGTAGACGAAGTGAAGTGTTTGATTATAATGCCACAACAACACCTAATCTATGATGAACAGCTACCTTGCGACATTTAACAACCAAAGTTACGACGAGAATGAAGAAAAGAGAAATTTTGGGAAGATTTCAGTCGAGCCCTAAGTTCTTAGCAATGGAGTGTATTTTGGGGGAGAAGAAGAAGACGGTGGGTACAAGTCAAATTACTGGGATTGAAATTGGGTTTGGGGGACTAAATAGCCGTTGGGTTTGGGGCTTATAAGTTAGTGGAAGTCCCTAGCTGAGTTGGCAGCTGACTTGGAAAAAAAGATGAGGTCAGCTGCCACATCAACGAGGCGTTAGAGTTAGGGGTAATTGCATAAACTTTATTAACGGTAGGGTGGGGATTGAACGTAAAGTGTAACGGGGGATGAACGTGCATTAATTCCAATAGTACAGGGGCAATAATGGCCTTTTCCCCTACAAACTAATGGTCCACCAAACTGTACAGAGAACCGGGTTCTCTATCAGTTCTCACAAAACATGCACAAAGAGATAAGTAAATAACACAACAGAGTTTTACGTGGAAAACTCCCAGTCATGGGATTAAAAATCACAACCTACACTCGTAGGATTTCAACTTCACTAACTGAGCTACTTTTAAATTACTGCCTATTGTAACCTATGAATTAAACTCTTAATCCCTCACTCACTTGTAATAACTCTATTACAAGCCTATTTGTAATAGCTATATTACAAAGTTCACAACTCGACTAACTCTAGCCAAGACACAAACACAAGGTTTACTGTTTTGCAATTGGTTTCCTACACAATGCTTCTAGCTAAGCTAAGTTGAAATTACAAGTAAATCACACTAACAAAAGTACAACACAACTAGGGACATACAATAATACAATGCTGGAAACTGGTCTTTCGTTATGTTATTCTTCATTCGTGAATCTTGGAAATCACTTGCAAGTAGGTAACATACTTGAGAGAAGAGTTAATCAATTCTAGAATGTGCAAGTGTGTTGTTTTCTTCGTTGCTTCATGTTAATAATACTCAAGTGATGTTACTTGGATGATGCAAGCAATATCCGGTACAAGGAATTTACCATAAAGTGATTGTTGTAAGGTTTGCACTGTTGCATATTTGCAACACTCTTGCGTGTGTGCAGAGGAATAGTTGTAGCGACTTTACATCTGTGGCGAGTTGACTGGTAAAGTCAGCACGGGAATTGATGTCCATATGTTCCCTTTGTTGTTTCTTTGACTATGAGTGTTGGAACATGTCTCAGACTTAAGACTTATTGATCTTGAGCACATTGAGGATGTGGAACAGGTTCCCTATATGGTTCTTATCATTAAGTTTGTTAGATCATCAAAACATAACAGGACACATAACCTATCAATTTCTCCCTTTTTGATGATGAAAAACTTGTAACTGAAATTCCGGTTGAGAACCAGAGTACCATAAATATTTCGTGTATTCCCCCTGAACTTGTTTCCCTTTTGACATCATAAAAAGATCAGTAAAAGTAATAACCAAAAAAAGTCTAGCATGGTTAACTCATGCCACATGTGTGCACACAGACATGACTAAGAACAAAACATAAGAGCAAGACATGCATAGCAAAATGACGGGATATTCAATAATTTGGAAATAAACAGGGAGAAGAATTAGCAGTAGCATTTGTTACATGACCATCCAAAAAATAAAACAACAGAAAAAGTACCAGCCACTAAACACATCAAAACAAGGGGACCAAAATAGAGGACATACAACTTGAATTGGACACCGGGAAGGGAACGATTTTAAGGAGCACTAGAAGGGGGAGGCAAAGATAAAGAGACAAGGGTTTTAAGGAGGATATCCATTCGAGCATTTGCGGACACTTGCTCATTGAGTAACCTCTCCTTCAGGTCCTCGACCTATTTTCTGAGATCAACATTTTTCTTGGTTAGACAGGCAACCTCTGTGCCTTGTGTGCTGCTAGAACCAGGTGCCTCCTAGGCCTGACTGAGCTGACCTTCAAGAATAACATTCCGTTCCTTCAACTTTCTTATCTCTTCATTGGCAATATTCTGAGCTTCAATCAGTTGAGAGATAGTGGAATTACTGCCAACCCCTCTTTTCTTATGAATTCACACACACACTCTTCTAAGGTGGTCTTGGATAAGGTTTGCTTACAAGTACCCACTGTAGATTTTCTCAAAGGAACTTTGAAGAAGTTAAATACCTTAGTGATTAGGAACCCGTGTGGAATCCCATGATTACCATCCTTAAAATCTGCCACTCTCTTCATGTGCTCAATCATAATAGCCGACATATTTATAGCGGAGTAGGCATCCAGTGCTTCCATGAGGAACATGTCTACTCGTGACGTAATGGAATGCCTTTCTGCGCGTGGGAGCAAAACCTTCTTCACCATCTCAAACAACAGTTGGTACACTAGAATGAGGGCCTTCTTGTGTACCCGTCCCCCGTGGTGAACAAGTGTGTCCACTATTGAGCTTCACAGATATCAACCAGTTGGCGCATTCCTGTCATATCAAGAATACCAGGGGCAAATCTTCCACCCCACAGCACCTTCTGGTTTCTCAGGTTTTCTCTTCCTTCATCCCTGGCCACACCCACCCTGGCCTTCTTGGAGGAACCTGGTTCCTCATTGGCACCAGCCTTCCGTTTCACATATTTTCTCACACTTTTCCCTTTCTTTGCAGATTTATCAGATACCTTCTCAGACACCTTTTCTCCAGACTTTTCAGATAGTTTCTCACCAGACTCCTTATCCACCTTCTCACCAGACTTTTCTACTTCAACATTGATGGCTTCCATCATCTCACAGATGACTCTTTCCTAGATCTTGGAACTGTAGGCTTCTTAGAGGACTTTACGAATTAAGGAACCAGGTTCTCCATTCACCTCGTCATCAACATCAACAACAAGTGCTGGAGGCACTACCTCTTTATTCACTACCTTTCAACCATTTACCAACCTCCTATTCTTCTTTTCTTCTATGTTTTTCTTCAGAACTGATTTTGTGCCTCATTCTTTTGCAGCCTAGTAGTGGGTTTTTGGGAGTTGCCCTACTATTCCTAGCGGCAATAAAACTAGCAACAAAGATATTGTCATAATCTTCCTCACTATCCTCATTCTCTTCCTCAAAAAGAGATCTCATCTCAGGAACAACAATGGTTAATGGCTCAACATCGAAATGAGGAGAGAGGGTTGGATCATACTGACCTGGGGTTCTTTTGAAGAACATGAGGCTTCATCCCAAGTAGGAGCAGAGGGCTCCTCTTGGGCTGAGGGATCATGTCCCTCATATGGTTCCCTAGTAGTACTATTAGATGCTAGTTTTAAAAGGCACCAGTTCCCTACCCTCTTCCGCATGACCTTCACCTTTCCCTTAACACCAAATAGTCTCATTAACCTCCTCACAACCACCAACCACAACTCCCTCACCAGCTATTAACAACATATTTTCTATGGCTTCTTGTTCATTAACCCCAAAGTAGATTCTAGAGAAATATTACATGTAGGGCCGGCAACATTCAAATCGAGACTTGGGGTAATCGACGTTGATTCTTCACCACTACGAACCACACTCTGTTGTGCCTCATAGCTTTCTTCAACTTGCATACTAGAGACTTCAAGATACCAGTTGATGCAAATTAAGGGACCACAAAATGTATAGAGAACCGGTTTCTCTATCTGTTCCCACAGAACACACACAAAGAGATAAGTAAATTACACATCAGAGTTTTACGTGAAAAACTTCCAGCTCACAGAATTAAAAACAACGACCTACACTCGTATGATTTCAACTTCACTAACCGATCAACTTTTAGATTATAACCTATTGTAACCTAGGAATTAAACTCTTAATCCCTCGCTCACTTGTAATAACTCTATTAGAAGCTTGTTTGTAATAACTCTATTACAAAGTTCACAACTCGACTAACTCTAGCCAAGACACAAACACAAGGTTTACGATTTTGCAATTGGTTTCCTACACAATGCTTCTAGCTAAGCTAAGTAGGAATTACAAGTAAATCACACTAACAAAAGTACTACACAACTAGGGACATATAATAATACAATGCTGGAAACTGGTCCTTCGTTATGTTGTTCTTCGTTCTTGAATCCTAGAAATCACTTGCAAGTAGGTAACACACTTGAGAGAAGAGTTAATCAATTCTTGAATGTACAAGTGTGTTGTTTTCTTTGTTGCTTCATGTTAATAATATCCAAGTGATGTCACTTGGATGATGCAAGCAATATCCGGTACAAGGCATTTCCCACAAAGTGTCTGCTGCACTGTTTGCACTGTTGCCTGTGTCAGTGGAACAGTTGCAACGACTTTATAGCTGCGGGAATTGACTGGTACTGTCAGCAAAGGAACCATGTCCATCTGTTTCCTCTGTTGTTTCTTTGACTCTAGTGTTGGAACATGTCCCCGACTTAAAGACTTGTTGATCTTGAGCACGTTGAGGATGTGGAACAGGTTTCCTATATGGTTCTTATCATTAAATTTGTTAGATCATCAAAACATAATAGGACACATAACCTATCAACTTGGCACAAAGTTTAAGGAAAAAAAAGACTTTTGAAACATGTGGTCCTAAATGCTTGAGGGACAAAAGCTTTGTGGGGCCATGGTATTTTTGTAGCTATAAAAACTTATCATTAAGCGTAAAGTAGATAAAATAAAAAGTTTTCAAATATAGAAATGTGTTTTTTTTAACGGACTAATAAGAAAAGTATCAAAATTGAAATACATGGAGTATCTCATAGGATAAAACGTGGGATTAATTTTTTTGGTAAATAATTTTTTATTAATTACCAAGTAATCATTGTACAGCTCAAAACAAAACAAAAAAACCAGCACTAAAACTAGGCATCATCTCTAGTACTATGGTACCCCTAAACGACAACAACATCATAAAGCATTTACTAGGCTAACTAAGGGTAAAAATTTAAGCTTTCCAATTTTTTAGCCAATCGAGCCCACATAGAACCTCTGCAGAATATCTCTTGAACATTTTGTCTAATAACTTGCTCCTGTTGCCTTTGCTTATTCTGAAATATCCTCATGTTTCGCTCTTGCCATATATGATATACACATCCAGCTATAGCCATTCTGAATACCTCTGCTCTAGCGCTCCTACCCCTCTCGTTTACTTCCATCCATGCCATTTCATGCTGCCAGCTCATAGCCTTTCTTGTCAAACCTTGCCATTGTAATAATCTGTTCCATATTCCACTTGAGTACACACAAGTGAAAAATAAATGGTCACATTAGCGAGGACACACCAGTGTACCAGTCACACCCCAGCAAGTCAGTTTATCCCTTGTGCTTAGCCTCCTCTGAGCTGCAAGGTTAAGTATAAAAATCCATGTTGGTGCACTATAGTTATTACAAATCAAAACGTGGGATTATTAATAACATTTTAATAGAAAAAAATGGTAAGTCCGAGGAACATGAAAATTGACTCATATATTCCTCACTCAATTTGTCCAAATTGGGACAAGTTAGATAGATTAAACTTGGGCAGTTAGGTTCTCATCAGCACCTCACGTGTTTTCATGCTCCTATACTCACTCCACAGTCCACAGTGCACAATCAGCTAACAGCTGAGTCTGACCCCACTATTATTATACTAGTCCTAGTAAATTATGCCCGCGAAAGAAACTCAAACATCCGCTTCTTCCCACAGCTCGCCAGCTCCTTCTACACACTTCACCCAGCTTTTAGCTATAAATATATATATGTACAACAGCTAACAAATACAAACAAGTTATAAACGTTTTTCATGTAAATCTGATCATGTATTTATCCACTCGTTGTTCTTCTTCTTCATCATCATCCGCCTTTCTTCGACCTTCTAGGCTTCCCTTTGCTTCCACTCTCTCAACTGTACCTTCCTCTACATCTACTTCCCCTGTTTCTAGAATCTTCTCTTCTCCTTCATTTTCCCGCCATATTCAACCTGCAGCGCTGTTTTCTGTTAATTTACGATTACTCTCTTTCTCCTCTGCTCTCCCATCGCTCAGGCGCTCTGTTCCTCGCTGGAGTACCGGCGTTGATTGGCGTTCTCCGATCAGTCTAAGGGCTCAGGTTAGAACCGCGAGTCCCGATATTGAACGTCTGGATCGCAACATTGCTACTATGGGTATATCTCCTCATGTTTTTCTTTTTAACTATCGAAATTGTAATCAATGTAATTAATCCTCATGCTGCTGTTTATAATTGCCTTAAAAGTTAAAAATCCTGTTTCATGCACTGTGCGTTCGCATTAGTTACTTGGTGTTACTTCAGAAACGGCCAGACTTTGTGACAAGGGTCGAGGATTAAAGTAGCTAATTTTGGAAATTGCATAAGAGTACTATGTCATACAGTAATATAGTAGTTAATAACTGAAAATATTCAAAAAGTATGTAAGAAAAATGTGGTCATAGAAGAACCTCTTTGACTCGCAAAATAGTAATGTTGCTACATAAATTAGAACTGAGGGAGTATTTCATTTTTGGTTTCAAGTATTCAATCTAATAAGATAATCCTTCTTGTACCTGTACTTGCTTAATAGACTATTGCATGGTTCTTAAAAGGCCTTCTTAAAAATCAAAATTACCTGAAGAAGAATATAGTAACATGTTAGGATTTTGCCCTGAATTTCTAATTCTATTAGGACTCCTTTTTTCTTGAAGGAATGGAAAACGACTCTTAAAAGGATTAAATCTCCTTAATATGTCTTATCCTTTTCTTGGAAGACAAGTTTTGCACATCTATAAATAAGGACCTCTACTTCTCACAAAAAAATAACAAAAGAATCCACAATGTAGTCATTAAAGAGTTTTGTTTAGGGGGAGATTTTTCTCTCGATAGTTTTTCTCTTTTATATCAGTTTTATCATATGTAGATCAATTGATCAAACCATTATAAACTATTATGCTTAGTTTAGTATATTTTTCGTTTGTCGTCATGATTTATCGTTCATCAAGTTTTGTATTGTTAGTTTCCGCATGCACAATGTTATTTCGATCCCAACAAGTGGTATCAAAGCCAATGATTCAGAGTCAATGGTTGAACGAGGTTGAAGACAAATTCAATGCGTGTTTAGATCAAGACGATAATGAAGATTTATTCAATATGCTACATGTGGAGAGAAATTTACAATCACAATTGTATTCAAAACGCATGATGTTGCATCTTTATTGGAAAAAAAAAACTCTTTCTAACTCATATTTTGGCCGGTTTTAACCAATGCCAGTTTTAAGTCATGCCTACTTGCAACGCATGAGTTCCAATGCCAGTTTTAACTCATGCTTATTTTTAATGCATGAACTTCTTTTTAACCCATATTTATTCTTAACAAGTACGCTCCTTTTAACCCATACTTGGGCTTCTTTTAACCAATACCAAGATTTTCAACTTATACCGATTTTAATCATGGCAAGCAGCAGTGATGAAGATTATGTGAAGAAGATGAATCAACTTTGTCAAGAAAATTCAGGAGATTGTTAGGATTTTGCTCTGAATTTCTAATTCTATTAGGACTCATTTTTTCTTGAAGGAATGGAAAAAGACTCTTAAAAGGATTAAATCTACTTAATATGTGATAGTTTTTCTTCTTTTATATCAGCTTTATCATATGTAGATCAATTGATCAAATCATTATAAACTATTATGCTTAGTTTAGTATATTTTTTGTTTGTCGTCATGATTTATCGTTCATCAAGTTTTGTATTGTTAGTTTCCGCATGCACAATGTTATTTCGATTCCAACATAACAGTCCCTACAAAGTTGAAGTAAAAGGAAATAAATTTCAAGGCCTTACGAAACGCTTCATGGGATTGACAGATATATTAGTATTATCTTGTGCTATACGCAAAAACTTAAAAAAGGACATGTGCTCCGGAATTCAGCATAGTCACAAAAAGGAAGGAGGAGAATTCAGTTGTTACATAGTCTGCTCAATTGAGGAACTAGAAGTGGGAGCGTGCAGTATTTGCAATTTTTTCCCCTTTGTCTTTAATGATGATCAAACTACAAATGAGCGGCAGAATTGACAGTGCATGGAATGTCTCCTATGGAATGAAGATGAGTAACAAGTATTACCATAGATATGTGGAAAGGATTTTATTGATTGCTTCAGGTGTTTGAAATGTATTCACATATGAAATTGTTAATATATATCAAAGCGCTCCTTTTCTATGCAATTCTACCAATATTCATTGGGATGAACGATTTGATCATATAAAAATAATATTGCACTTAATGTGTTTAACATTACTTTAACAGGTTTCTAACTTGATTTTTAATGAGTTTTATAGAGTAGGTGTAATTGAGGTTGAAACTAGGTTTTTAATGGTTTAGCTGCATAACAAGACTGTGGATTTCCATGTCATTGTTTTCTCTGGATTTGGAATTCTCTAGCCATTTGATGCAAATTTAGATGCAGCAAGACCTTATGCATGAATTTGTGATGTATGATTATTTTGTTTTGTCTGAGAAATCCTAAATCAAATGATCTTTTTAAATTTATATTCAGAATCAGAACATCCTTTCAGAGGAATATTTACTAGTCTTCCCAAGCCTGGAGGTGGCGAGTTTGGAAAATTCTACAGTCTTACTGCTCTAAATGATCCAAGGATCGGTATGCACTTAAATAGTTTTTCTATATTTAAGTTGAACCCCTGTGATGATTATCTAGTTCCTGCATTTAATAATTAATATTGAAAGTCCTTGTTGTCAAGCCAACATTTCAGAAATTTCTGCATTTCATTTCTTGTGATGCAGACAAGCTGCCTTTTTCTATAAGGATTTTATTGGAGTCTGCTATACGGAATTGTGACAATTTCCAAGTATCCAAGGATGATGTTGAGAAGATTCTGGACTGGGAAAATACCGCACCAAAGCAAGTTGAAATTCCATTTAAGCCTGCCCGTGTTTTGCTACAGGTGAAAAGCATGAAATGCTGTGATGAGTGCTGATTGTTGTAGCATTAGCAGATTTATGATCTTTTGATGATGTACTTAGGATTTTACTGGAGTTCCAGCTGTAGTTGATCTTGCCTCTATGCGTGATGCTATGAAGGAGCTTGGTAGTGATCCTGACAGGATTAATCCTTTGGTACACTTCTTGTTCAGCTGGTTCCTGTATTGCTCATGACTTTTATTGCTCCGTGGAGGGTTGTAGTGGTTCTTGATTCCCCATCCCATATATTGAGACAGATAATTTTTCCAGGTTCCAGTTGACCTTGTAATTGACCACTCGGTGCAAGCTGACGTGGTAAGATCAGAAAATGCTTTGCAGGCAAATATGGACATCGAATTCCAGAGAAACAGAGAGAGATTTGCTTTTCTCAGATGGGGGGCCACTGCCTTCCGCAACATGCTTGTTGTTCCCCCTGGGTCAGGTATTGTTCACCAGGTATGATCATGCCTATTTTTTAAAAACTTTGAAAAAATAAAAAAAGGGGTCTAATGTGTGCTGTTACCAAGCTGTTAGCCTGCATTTAAAAAGTTGTTTCTGGTTTTACATTCTGCTTACGCCTTCTTGTTTGCTTTGAGATTTTTTTGGACACCAGTTCTCCTGTTTGCTTCCTTATTCTCCTCTCAACTATTTGATAGGTTAATTTGGAGTACCTTGGACGAGTGGTTTTCAACTCAGATGGTGTACTTTATCCTGATAGTCTAGTTGGGACTGACTCTCACACAACAATGATCGACGGATTAGGAGTTGCTGGATGGGGAGTTGGTGGTATTGAAGCAGAGGCAGCAATGCTTGGCCAGGTATTTTTCTTATTTCGACCTCCATCAAATATAGTAAATGAGATCTCCCAGTCTGTAATACTGCTATGCATCACCACTCCCCCTTCTTTTGTTGTCACTGTGTTGATTGCTTGAATGCCAAGGTGACACTATTGCCTCAGCAAACTTGCCCTTTCAGAATATCTTGGCCTATTAACTGCTTGTTGTTGTTACCTGATTGATTATCACTTCATAATTTTAATATATGTTCGTAAGCGTTCAAAAGTTTTAATCATTTGAACGTTTAACTTTTATTTGTAATTGTACTTGCCCCAGTGAGAATATGAGGTTTTGGGTGATGTTCCCTTTTGGTAGAATATATCTTGGTTGAAAACTTGGGTTGTCGATTATTGATGATTTTGATGCTCCTGCCTCTAAGCTACGGATGAGAGAGAACATTAATCTCCTTAATAACTTAATGGTTGTTCAGTGTCATGGTTGTACCATATAATTTTCTTTCAACGTCTGCATTTCTATGTTATCACGCGTAGTCCCTTGAGGAACACTCTCATTCAATTAATTTGATTAGTTCTTTTCTTCTTTTTTATTCTGACAGCCAATGAGCATGGTTTTGCCTGGTGTTGTGGGCTTTAGAATGTCTGGAAAATTGCGTGAAGGGGTGACAGCAACTGATTTGGTCTTAACTGTAACTCAAATATTAAGAGACCATGGTGTTGTCGGAAAGTTTGTCGAGTTTTACGGTATTTAACCATCACTCTGGCTCTTTTAAAATGGCTAAACCATTGTCTTTTCTGAATGAGTCTCATTTAGTTTCATTGGTATATAGGTCCAGGAATAGCCTCACTTTCTTTGGCTGATAGGGCAACAATTGCAAATATGTCTCCCGAATACGGAGCTACAATGGGTTTCTTCCCAGTAGATCATATGACGTTACAGTACCTTAAATTAACTGGGCGTAGTGAGGAAACAGTTAGTTGTTCCCCTTTTTTCTCCTTTAGTCTGCTGAAAGAAAATATATATATTTATTGTTCCTAACAGTTTCAATACATTATTTGATTAGATAACAATGGTTGAGGAGTATTTGCGGGCAAACAAAATGTTCGTTGACTACAACGAGGTAAAATTTCTATTCCATTATTATTCTCGTATGGTAATGTTAACTATTCGTGATGCAACTTTGTGGTATAATTTTACAATACAGCCTCAAGAGGAGAGAGTTTACTCATCTTATTTGGGATTGGATCTTGCTGATGTTGAACCCTGTGTCTCGGGACCAAAAAGGTAATATTTATAAATTTGTTCACCAAATCTTTGCGTAGTTCATTGTTAAATTCGGTCAAGTGTTCTCACTGTTGTCATTTTTATTTTTAATAGGCCAAATGATCGTGTCGCTCTCAAAGATATGAAAGCTGATTGGCATGCATGTCTTGATAACAAACATGGATTCAAGGTTATTCTTTTCCTCGGATATTTTTTTTTAAAATTTTGTGGATATTCGTTTCTCTTTCCTTTTTCATCTAAAGCATGCAAATTCTGATTGACGAAGTATCAATTCATTTTAGAAGCTGACACAACAATGTCATAGAAGTGTTCACTTATCAAAAAATATGTCATGAAGTGTTGATCGACACAATAAATAAGCCCTTTCTTTTTATCATGCAGGGATTTGCTGTGCCCAAGCAGGAGCAAGACAAAGTTGCAAAATTTACATTCCATGGACTTCCTGCTGAACTTAAGCATGGTAGTGTCGTTATAGCTGCTATAACGAGCTGCACAAATACATCTAATCCAAGTGTAATGCTTGGAGCTGGTCTTGTTGCAAAAAAGGCCTGCGAATTAGGTTTGGAGGTTAGTTTAGGGCCCTGATATAATGCTGCAAGCCTTTTAGTTTGTCATATGTGGCGATTCCTGAGCTAAATTGTTTACAGATGGAGCATACTTCTAAAAATAACTTGTGGGATTATTGAATAGGTTAAACCATGGATAAAAACAAGTCTGGCTCCAGGTTCAGGGGCCGTTACAAAATACCTCCATAAGAGGTACTGTTTGTGATTAATTGTTACTTATCTTGGCCCTTCCCGTTTCCTGGAACATTATTATTTGTTCTCTTTGAGTTAATTTGTGACCTTGTGTTGCAGTGGCCTACAAAAGTACCTGAACCAGCAGGGCTTCCATCTTGTTGGCTATGGTTGCACAACATGTATTGGTAATTCTGGAGATCTCGTTGAATCAGTTGCTTCTGCCATCACTGATAATGGTAGTCTCCAATTTATAACTTGATCTGTGCTATTTTTCTTCCCTAAGTGAGAAAAATTCCAAGTTATGCATTTTCTGTAGTACTTTCACATGGTGCTCCAGTGCATTCAGACTGCTTGAGCAGGTCATCTTCTAGCAAGAAAAGTGATTGGCTATGTTGGTGATGTTCTTGGAAATATTTTTGCAGATATTGTAGCTGCAGCTGTGCTTTCTGGAAATCGGAACTTTGAAGGCCGTGTTCACCCCCAAACAAGAGCTAATTATCTTGCTTCGCCACCGCTGGTTGTTGCATATGCACTTGCAGGAACGGTATGCTGAGATGAATTAGTGGGGGACTTATTCCATATTTTCTCCTTTAGATTGATACCCAAGCTGAAGGAGTGAACTTTCTGTGCCAAGATAATTTCTTTCTGTGCTTTACTTTCCATTAGCTACTCTCAGTCAGTAGCCTTCAGTTTCATTAAATGCGCGGACTAGAGCCCTTTCAAGCCTTGTTTAGCATGTTTCTTCTGATAGACTTTATGAAACCCCCCCCCCTCCCCCGGGTCTCTGTTGCCTGTGTTTTGTTTCACTTGTTTTTTTCTTCCTTTGGTTTTGACCAACCAATATTTTCTTGTTTTCTTTTCTTTGTGGGGTAGGGGAGGGGTTTGTTTCCGCGTCTTGGTTGTAGCTAACAGATAACTACTGTTTTTCTTGCATGATAAATTCTTTGGACTAATATTTTTCAGGTGGACATTGACTTTGAGAAGGAGCCTATAGGAATTGGAAAAGACGGAAAAGGTGTATACCTTAAGGACATATGGCCTAGTAATGAAGAAATTGCGGAGGTATTATTCTTTTGCTGTCCTCAATAAGCAATGATTATCTCCATGGTCCTGTAAATATGATTAAAGATGATCTTCCTGTAGGTTGTTCAATCAAGTGTGCTCCCGGAGATGTTCAAGAGCACTTACGAAGCTATTACTCAGGGAAATCCTATCTGGAATCAACTCTCTGTCCCATCGTCCAATCTCTATGCATGGGATCCAAATTCAACCTATATTCATCAACCCCCATATTTCAAGGGCATGAGCGTGGACCCTCCCGGTCCACATGGGGTGAAGGATGCCTACTGCTTATTGAACTTTGGTGATAGTATTACCACTGATCATATTTCTCCAGCAGGTAGCATTCATAAGGACAGTCCTGCTGCAAAGTATCTTATGGAGCGTGGAGTTCAGCGGAAGGACTTCAATTCATATGGCAGCCGTCGTGGCAATGATGAAGTGATGGCTAGAGGTACTTTTGCTAACATTCGAATCATCAACAAGCACTTGAATGGAGAAGTTGGTCCGAAGACGATTCACATACCGACTGGGGAGAAACTTTATGTGTATGATGCAGCAATGGTGAGTTACAATGTTTAATCAGTAAACGTTCCACTATTGTTTGGCTAAGAGCTTTTGTAAATAGGCTGTTCCTTTTATTTTATTACATTCTCTCCCCTTTTTCATTTGCAAGGATAATTAATGTTTCTTTTTTTGCTTTATTGAACTATTTGCAGCGATACAAATCTGCAGGGCACGACACCATTGTTATTGCTGGAGCAGAATATGGGAGTGGAAGTTCCCGGGATTGGGCTGCCAAGGGCCCAATGCTACTAGTAAGCATTTTAGACCAATTTCCGCAGTTTAAATTTTCTTTCTTCTCTCTCTCTATATATGATGTTACATTAATGTTCTTGAAAAAGGGAGTAAAAGCAGTGATTGCAAAAAGCTTTGAGAGGATTCATCGCAGTAACCTGGTTGGAATGGGCATTATACCACTTTGTTTTAAGCCTGGTGAAGATGCAGAAGCACTAGGTTTGACTGGTCATGAGCGTTACACTATTGACCTTCCACAGAGGATTTCTGATATAAGGCCCGGACAAGATTTAACCGTGACTACTGATACTGGAAAATCTTTCACCTGTACTCTTAGATTTGACACAGAGGTATGTATTTTGTTTGTACTACTTTTTAACTCCTTGTCTTTTAATAAATTACCTGCATTAACTTGTGCAGAAGTAAGTAAAATGTTCGATTAAGTTATATTAATTAAAATGTGCTCTAAGATTGAATATAACATAGTTTGGTTACACTGGAAAGTTATTGATTAAAGTCTGAGATTGGATGAAGAGTAATCTATTTGGACGCTTGGTGAACAAGGAGTTAAACTATTTTGCGAAACAGGTCAATTATTTTATTTTTGGGGGAATGCTGAAAAAAGAAGTTGTCAGTTTTATTGAGCTGGAGATGTGCATTTTGTGTGGTTTTATTTCTCTTTTTCTTTCTTTCAGCTATCACAGTTAGTGATGGAGACTGCATTACAGAATCATCATTTGTTCCTTTGCATTTCATTTTTTCTTTCATATGCTAAGCTGCACTATTTGGATTGTCGCAATTCTTGACATATGTTCAAACTTGACCCCGTTAGGATTAGAGTTTATAATTCGTTTATCATCTGGCGGTTTCTTGCAGGACACACCCCTCATCTTATCAACTTATTATGGTTAAAGACTTAATGAAGTGAAAACTATGTTAATATACTACGGCTAAGTGAGAGAAGTCTATATATTAACGGATGTGATGTATTTATTATTTTTTAGTGTAAATATATGGTGCGATTACATTTTATATCATGATAGCTTTTATATTGTTGATTTGGAATTGTAGGTTGAGCTGGCATATTTTGACCATGGTGGCATCCTTCCTTACGTCATTCGGAACTTAAGCAAACAGTGAAATACAGCCTAGGCTCATATATGTTGTACTACATGCTTTGCCTATGCTGGCAGCGTCGTTCAAGAAGATGGGTGTGCTGAACTCGTTTATGTGTATAAGAGATGATCTGGATTGTAACTATCTTGTAATTATTAGATCTTTTGTTCCCTCGTTTTTAGGTGACAATCGGAGCGATTTCATAGAAGAGCGTAAAGACTGTCTCAGCAGCTATTGATAACCTCCCTCTTATTGCAAGCTAAGCTAGGGTTGCGTAAGATTGAGTGGGACGATTGTACCACCAGAGGATGTGTCATTCGCTGCTCTTTCCTTAACCAAAGGTTTCGGGTTTCGGCCTTTGATATGGAAAAAATCCATGGTAGGGAGCGCTCCCTCTCCGAATGGGTCCCTACGTGACACGAATTCGAATATAATTAGGTTCCAATACGGGTATCGAACAACGGACAGAAATAAAAAAGAAAGAGTGGAACGTTTGTACTCTCTTTCCCCCCTCAAAATATAAAGAAAAATTTACTTTAAAATACCAGTTTTTCCAATTTCTTCCTTGGGAACATTGATAAAAGTAACTAGCGATTACCCAAAAATAAAGTAACTATCCAAACTGGTGGTCATAATTAAGAGAACTTTTTTGAGAGAGGACCAAGCAAGAATACATTCCTTAGACCTCTTGAACCCTTTTTGTCATGCACTGTGGATATAATTCCGTCTATAGATCATTAATACAGTATCTCCGGTGCGCTAGATAACTCTCAACTTTATAGAAACTGGCCAGGAAAACTTCTCGAGCACAAAAGGATTATAACTTTGGCCAGACAATATGAAAGCTTCCATGTACGGCAAACTTTGAAACAATCCAAAAAGTCCTTAATAATATTTGTATGGGGAGCAAAAAGACTGGAAATTCACACTGCACATGAAAAAAGAAAATGGAGCACCTCTCATTAAATCATCCTCAGCAGAAAAAATCCTAATGTACATACATACATGCCAAAGACGACTACAAAGAACAATACACACACCTTACCAGAGGATTGACCAGAGAGAGGAAGGCTTGCTTGACTGTGGCCTCCCTTTCAACAGTGTGATGACCCAAATAGACTCTTCACTGCCTGAAAGAAATCACTGTATGTAAACACTTTGTTGGAAGCTTGGGAAATATCTGCCTTCCTCTCAATGGTCAGCTGCAAAGAAAAGCTTTCCCAGTTACCCGTGAGAGATAAAATACGACTCTACGTGAGGCTTGCTTATAATTTGCTCCCCTGTTAATTCTGCTTCCAAACGAAGCTCTTTCCATTGGCTGACAAGATGAGATACAGGTTTATAGAAGTACACATCTATTTTCAGTTCCGTATGTTAAGGGATTTGCTAGCCAGCGAAGCAAGTGCTAGTGCTTTTGCCCTACTATTCATCATTACCCATTCCTTTTCTGCACGTCGCTGATGTTGTCTTGCATTCTTTGCTCGCTTTGGTGCTAGCCGAGTATCTCTCTCTAGAAATGCAAGTCTAAACTTTTCCGCCACGGGTAACTCTTCTGTGCTTGAAACTGATGATGGTGATGTTCTAGGTACAAATCCAGATATTGCCCAGGTTTTGGGGTCAATATCTTCAACAATGGGATCGTCTAATGAGACATTTAGTCTTGCTTCTCTAGGAACATCAAGCCCCCTGTAACCCAGTGGTGACGGCTTTGGATTTACTATGATTCGTGGGCACTCGTCAGACAAACTCTCCAACTGGTCCTTTTCAATTTTTGGCTGCAAAAGGTTTAGATAAACATGAAGTTTGAATTCTGAAGACTGCTTCAGCTAGGGATAAGGGAAGATCAATGAATCTGGAGGATTAAAAAGATAATCCACATGCTGTTTCAGTTCAGAAGTCATATGCATAACGCCTAACAAGAAAGATGGTCTTGCAAGCCTGAACAACATATATAATTCATACCCATAAAAGCCAACGCAGGGATATCGCACCATGAGCTATTTCTGAGGTATCAAGTTCCTCCCAAGATTCTCCCTCCACATGTTCTAGTGTTGGTTTCAACAAAGCAAAGCATCTGCGAGCTGTGTTCTCACTCCGAGGGCAACCTCTGCAACATTAACTCTCATTCAATCCAGTTATGTGGTTAACTTCTACATTCCTTATTTATTGAGAGAGAGAGAGGTCTTTGAAATATATTTTATCAAGCCAAATATATGACGAACCTAGATTTTTACAAGGGATTTCTTTCATAGAACACTTCAAATGATATCGCGTAACTAGTTGAAACATGCAATGTTCTTCCTTCTTTTCTTTTTCCTTTTTTTAGGTCCCGGTGTAGAACATCTTTTCACTAGCTTTGCACGGAAACTCTATTAAGGCAGGTTAATAGCAGAACTAGAGGGTTCACAAGAGAAATCAAATAGCGGATCTAGTCAATAAGCTGAAACTTCCTTACAACACGAGATTTAGGCATTCTAGGCTCATCATGTAGGATACACTAATTATATTATGTGGTTACATGAAAGCAAGAAGTTAAACCAAACATAAAAAATAGCATCAAAAGTGACTATTCATGACTACCCCCAGAGTTATCCCAGAATATACCCACACGTGGAAAAAAAGGCTCATAATTAATGACAGGAAGCAAAAGCAAGGGAACAAAATGCCAAACAGCCCAAGTGTTCGAACATTATATTCCTTAGGATAGACAATAACAAGAACATAGCACAAACTAAGTAAAGATAACAGCATGTAGAAATATAGATGTGCCAAATCATCCTGTTTGAAGTAACATGATCATAAACTAAAATACTTTTCAAAGCAAGTTATGTGCAGAATCAAAATGAGAAAATTAATGGATCTAAAATTAACAGTTTTTTGCCATTTGCTTTTCTACCTCCTCTCTGCCTTCTAGTCATGCACGCATTGCTTCAAACATGGAGCAACTAAGGACAATAAGGATCGGGTTACACAGTGAAACCAAATGCATCAAATTTGAGCATCCTCCTTAAGCAGAGCATGTTCAAATATCCAAAAAACAAGCGAACAAATGCTTACACCATACATATTTGAGAAGAATCTTAATACTGAATGTACTCATTAGTAACCAAACCATAATTAAACATAGAAAGGTCGACAGGTTCTAAGCAACAGTTATAAGTAAATCAAATGGTTGCATCAGTGGACTCGAGGGTAACCCAGACAAATCATTTAGAAAATGTTAGCTTAGGAGAAATTCAAGCGGCCAGATCTTGTTATTGTTACATGTGATTTTTTAAGCTTCATGCCAGGAAGTGACTTGATTTAAGAAAGGGAACTTACCCCCATCTCAGTATTTCAAGAGACTGGCATTTCTGCAAGAGTTCTGACACACCGGCAGATGTGAGCTTGCTGCAGCGACTGTGACAATGGATGTTCACATTTAGGTTTACATTTCAAAACCAAATTTAAGTTGAGAAGCAGAAAAAGGACCGAAATAGGTGACAGTGTAGCCTGCACAAAGTGTGTAATGCAATTCTAAAGAAAAACAAATCCAGAAACACTTGGCATATAATTGTTCACACGAGACTAGCTAGAGAAAGCAAGAAGAGTATAAAATCGGAGTTTCCACCTCATAACCTAATTTTTTATGGGAGTTAACACCTAATAACTAATTTTGACCCATACAGACAGTACAATAGATTTAATTTACTAGTAGTTGAAGCCCTGTTCCCACTTTCCAGCCTCCTTACTGATTGCAGAATTTTGAGATAAAACAATAGATTTACTGTGCCTCAGTGGAAATGAGATTTACTGCACCATGCATTATCCAATTAGGCCGTTAAACCAGAAAATCCTTACCCGACTCGCATGTTTGCATGTTTCAACCCTTACCTAACAAAATGAACAAAACGCAATACCTTATATCAATTGCTTGCAGATGTTTGCATGTTTCAACCACTTGTAATAGGCCAAAATCAGAAACCTCTGAGCCAGATAAGTCCAGGATTTCCCAAGAACTATCAGCCAACGCAACAATGACATTGTCATTCAATAGCCTTCTCCTTCTTGCAATTGCCACAAGTGCCATCTAACAGTTAGAACAGATTGTTCAAGTAACAAGAAAAATTAGAGTCGAGATAAATAGCTAGGATACAAATCAGCCTATTAAAGTAACGTCATTTAATAGTTTTGCTAGATAGCATGGATTGACAGTTTTATTTTTCTTTTCAGTCCCTCTCCTCCCCAACAACAACAACGACCCAGTATAGTCTCACAAGTGGGGTATGAGGAGGGTAGTGTGTACCCAGACCTTACCTCTACCCCATCGGGGTAGAGAGGCTGTTTCCGAAGGACGAAAAGACAGAAGACACAATTGTATTCCCTGATAGCCAAGGAGCCCTCTTTTGTCAAAAGTTTGAAGAAAGATTTCAGGGAAACACTGCTTCACTATAAAGTTCACCCATAATTTGCCAACACTTAAACTTAAGCGACTAGGATAAAGGACATTGCAATTATGTATAAAATGGCGCATAAGAATGTTGAACCTTCATATTGGACGGAAAATTAGCAGCTATCTCGGTGAGATCTTCGAGGATATCCTCAAAATGTCTGCCAATAACTCCAAGACACAAGCTCACCAAGCTGGGAGGCTTTCTCTTCTTAATAGCTAATACTGTGTAACAAAACAAACCCAACTCCATAAATAACTCATCACAATTCACAAGTCCATCATAATTCACAACGGACAAACGTACCTGATGCCTGAAACGAGAGGCTGTAATATTTAGCTTCGGAATTAGGATTGGAGTAAAGCTTCGGCACAGAATCCTTAACTTCAGGGGCTTTTGCTTTGTCCATCAACTGGAAGATAGAATACAAGGAGGAGGCTGATTCAGGATCGAAGCCAACTGGAGTGAATCTTCGCCGGCGATTCTTCTTTCCTTATTTTTGGTTCTTGACTTTCACTGACGGCCACTGTTACCGACTATGACCACTCCAAGTTTCTCTTGCACGATGCGTTTGGACGATATTTGCTCCATTAAAAGTTGTAATTAAAATAATAAATACTCCATATATTTTAATTACTAATAAAAAATAAAAATATTAACACACCAACAACATTCAAATATAATAATTTTAATGGTCGGTATTACAAATTTAGTAGGCGTTTGGATATAAGAATTGTAAAATTTAGAGTTATGTTTGGACATAAAATTCAGTTTGAGTTGTTATTGAAGTTTTGCGAGTGATTTGAATAAAAATTTTGAAAAATTTCAAAATGAATCTTCAAGTGAAGATTGAAAATTTTATGAACAAACACTGATTTTAAAAAAACGTGAAATTTTTTTGAAAAAAAAGGAAAAGAAAATTTATGTCCAAAGAGCTCTTAGTACCTTCATACTTTTTACACTTCAAAAGACAATTAGTTAATTAATTTTAATAAAATTTATTTTCTAAGCTAAAAGATACATTTAAATCATAAATTATAGAAATAATAAGGATATACATTGATAACTCTTAAAAAATATTAACACTCATAATAAATATGTTGAAACTTTATTATCTTTCAAGAAACAGGAATCCAACAAATACTTAAAACTACAACAATAATCCTTGGCGGTGCTTACCATCAGAGCAATCCACCTTGTCAACAAATACTTAAAACTATTAAGAAAAAATCAAAAAGGAACTTTAAAACCTTTTATGACAATACATTAAAATTAATTTGTTGTGTTTTATATTCAGATATATTATCTTTATGGATCGCCCGATTATTTACTCCGGTCCCTATATGCATAAGTTTCATAGGTTACAAGTGACCATCCGTCTATTTTTTATTTAAAATGGAGAATAACAACATCATAATGTCATGTTTTACAATTCTAGACTCTGTAATAATCCTATCATAAGTTAAAGGATCTAGGAACTATGTGATTTCACATGCTAAACAAAGTAAATACATAAATTAAGAAACATACTCGATTTCATAATGTTTTCTTGATGATTCGCAACGGAATTGTGTGACTTTTACTTGTGATTAAGAAAGTTCTTTCTCTCTCTTTTTTTCTGCTTTCTTCTCAAAACAATAACAATAGAATATGTTATTCTACGCCTTTTAAAGATAGAGAGATAGGGCCAGTAGTTTTAATGCATAATTCCACTTTTCATCAAAGTGGGGAGTAGGGAGTTTTAAGCAAAAATAACTTCTCCAAGTAGCCAACAGGAATTTAGCAAATTTTGTTTAATATTTATTAAACTCAAAATAACTTGGCCAATGCAACAAAGTGGGCCATATTTTACATTCTCCCACTTGGCACAAGTAAGTTATTCACTCAATGGTTTAATAAATATTTGAATCATTACGCGCATAAGTAATGCTAAATCCTTCTTTCATTGAAAATGACATTCGCTGTTACTAAATAAATCAACTAACACGAGTCATGGTGGTTGTATATCCCTTTATTTGATATAGTCCCTTTCACGTACTACAATATTAGTCTGTTACACAACATAACCGTTAAAATACATAATGGTCCAATAATGCTTAGAGTATTTTATCTAATCCCGAACTTGTCGTCGTCATTCTCAACATCATGTATACAAGAAGACATGTATCGACAGAAACATTTATATAAATTAGCTCAAAATGTCAATTGCATAAACATAATAAATTCTTTATATAAAATCATTCATTGCTTTCAATGATGCCCATTCTTTCAACATGTTCTACAAATGTTTTGGGCGGTAATCCTTTCGTCAAAGGATCAGCAATCATAAGTTTGGCGCCAATATATTCAATTGACATTTTATGTATCTGTACTTCTTTAACGGCAAAATATTTCACTTCCATATGCTTAGCACCCTTAGAATACCTGTCATTCTTAGAAAAGAAGACTGTTGCGGAATTATCACAATAAATTTTCAGCGGCTTGGCAATACTGTCGACTAGTCCAAGTCCTGAAATAAAGTTTCGCAGCCAATTAGCTTGAACTGAAGCCTCAAAGCATGCTACAAATTCATCTTCCATGGTAGATGCAGCTATTTCAGACCGCTTCATACTTTTTCATGATATCGCTCCTCCGGCTAACAACAACAAATAATCAAAAGTGGACTTTCTTGTATCTAAACAACCAGCATAATCTAAATATCCAATAACGTCAAGATGATCAGATCTTCTATAAGTGAGCATATAATATTTCGTTCTTTGCAAGTGTCGCAATACTTTCTTTGCAGCCCTCCAGTGTGTCCATTCCCGGATTACTTTGATATTTGCCCAGCATTCCAATAGCAAAACTAATGTCTGGCCTTGTACATGTCTAGGAATACATTAAGCTCCCACTTATAGATGCATAAGGAATATTTTTGTGATGACCCAAGGGGCCATTTTATAAAATTAGACTCCGTTCCATGCTAAATAACCATAAAAAAGACTAAAATTAAATATCTCGATTTACGTGCGCAGTCCGAGCGTGAAACCGGAAAGCTTTTATGTGAAAATATGTGAAATAGTGATTTTTAGAATTTGAATTTGATAAAAGTTAATTTTGGTCAACATTTTGAGTAAACGGACCCGGATCCGTGTTCCGACAATCCCGGGAGGTCCGCAGTAAAATATGGGACTCGGGCGTATGCCCGAAAATAAATTTCGAGGTCCCAAGCCTTAGAAATCAATTTTTGAAAGAAATTATTTTGTTGATATGTTTGAGAATTAAAGAAAAGAAATAATGCTAAAAATCATTGGTATCGGGTCCGTATTTTGGTTTTGGAGCCCGGTACAACTTTGTTATGATATTTAAAGGTTAACTGTGAAATTTGGTGAAAAACGGAGTTCGTTTGACGTGATTCGGACATCCGGTTGAGAAATTATGAACTTTAAGAGTTTTTGTTGAAAATGATGAGTTTTGAGGTTTAATTCATAGATTTACATGTTATTTTCATGATTTTATCGCACGAGCAAGCCCGTATGATGTTTTTAGACTTGCGTGCATGATTTGTTTAGAACCCTGAGGGGTCGGGTGAGTTTCGGATAGGCCAAGGTGTGTTTTACACTTGTAATAAACTTCTGGTTTTCCATTGCTGGTGCACCTGGAATTTCAACTGTGTGATCGCATGGCCCTATCTGCGATCGCACAGTGCAAGCTCAGGGCCTCCCAGATTTGTACTGTGCGACCGCACAGTTACTCACGCGAACGCACTGCCCCTGCCTCCTACCCTGTGCGAACGCGCCCCCCCTCCCCGCGATTGCACAACCCAATTTCCCCTTACCCTGTGCGATCGCATATAATTACCAGCGATCACACAGTTGCCCAGCCCAGCTAATATAAATATCGAATTAAAATCGGGCAGAACCTTTTCTTCTCCAATTTTTTGAGGTTCCAGCCCTAAAAACGAGTTTTCTTCAACAATCTTCATCCCCAATTCATAGGTAATTAATTCCAAACCTTGTTCTTTCAATTCCTTACTCTTTTGCATCACTTTTAAAGCAAAAACAAAGAATTTTCATGGTAAAAATCTAGGATTTGGGTAGAATTAGGGAGTTTTGTAAAAATTGAATTTTTATATCAAATTAAGGTCGGATTTCAAAACTAACAGCATATTTGGGTTCGTGGGTGAATGGGTAAACGTAATTTGATCCGAACCCCGAGTTTAGACCAAGCGGGCCCGGGATCAAATTTTCACTTCTTTTGAGAAAACTTAAGAAAAATTATACTTTTCAATAAATCTAGTTCCTTTATAATTAATTAATGATATTAAGTTAATTTTGATTAAATTCAAGCAAGTTAGAGGTGAATTCAAAAGGAAAAGCAATAATGGAGCAGTGAGTGGCCTGCGAAATTGAGGTAAGTGTTTGGTCTAACTTTGGCTTGAGGGAATACGACTCTCCACTTGTTTGTTATGTGAAATATATGGGCGTGGTGTATAGGTGTGGTGACGAGTATCTATGCACCACCCAAATTGGTTGTTAAACTTGATCCCCTTTCCGATTCCCCACTTAGTTGATTATTATCCTAATTGTTATGTGTTCATTATTGTTTCTATGACTATTTGGCCTTGTTGATTTGTTGTTAGACATTGTTGTGACTATTTGGAAAAAGGTATTGGTTGTGTGAGCTGGGTTCCTTGTGATATAAACATGGATGAGAGGTTTGGTATTGTTTTTACGAAATAAATGTATATATTTTTGACATTCCTGTTGGCTTCATGGTTGAG
This sequence comes from Nicotiana undulata, assembly GCA_005239495.1. NCBI lineage: Eukaryota > Viridiplantae > Streptophyta > Magnoliopsida > Solanales > Solanaceae > Nicotiana > Nicotiana undulata. The sequence goes on along the minus strand of ML274588.1, from coordinate 20,426 downwards.
AGGTTATTGATGAAGTTATGAGAAAAATGCAGTTTATTATTTATAATTGTTGAGACAAAAATATTGTGAAAGACTTGGCCTGAATTGTGAAAATTATGAATAAATTGATATGATATGTCTGGTGGGAGCGAGTTGCACGCCGCAACAAGGAGTGATAAGGGTGGACAGGTGGGATCGGGTTGCACGCCGCAACAAGAGTAATAAGGGTGAAATTTTAGGGAGGAGCAATAAGGGAGGACAAGTGAGAGCGGGTTGCACGCCGCAACAAGGAACGATAAATGAGGACATTTATATTTTACTGATTCTTAAAGAAAAAGAAAATAAAAGTTTTTGAAAAGTTAAATGTCTATTTTATTACTCTTTAAATATTCCAGTACTATTTTTATTCAAAGTCAAAGTTTGGAACTTTGAAGAGTTATTTGAGAATTGGTTATAGCTGAGCTATTTTATTTTGTTACATCACTTATTTATCTATTTGTTTAGATTTCGTTCTAGCTTTATTATTTATTGTTGTTATCGATTATATTGTTGAAGCCCGACTTAGCCTCGTCACTACTTCGCCGAGGTTAGGCTCGGCACTTACTCAGTACATGGGGTTGGTTGTACTGATACTACACTCTGTGCTCTTTTGCACAGATCCAGGTACTAGTCAGCAATAGAGGATTCCAGGACGACCACCCGATTCATTTGGAGACACGCGGTACATTTGCCAGCATTCGCAGATTCCGAGAGTCTTCTCCCATTACTATTTACACTGTTTTATTATATTCAGAATAATTATACTATTTCTTCCAGCCATTATTTGCAGCATTCTTTAGTAGTTCATGGATTGTGACACCAGGCCCTGGGGTAGTCTTAGAGTTATTATTATAATTAGTTCATGGTTCGTTTTAATTAATTGGTCATTATTATTATTCTACTTTATTAAATTTCGGGTATTGTTCTAGTTAAGTTCATTTGGAATTCATTTATTTATGCTTAAGTAATTAATTAAGAAAAATTAGATAATCGATTTCTAACATTGACTTGCCTAGCAAGTGTGGTGTTAAGCTCCATCACAATCCCTAAGGTTGGGAAATTTGGGTCATGACAAGTTGGTATCAGAGCACTAGGTTTACTTAGGTCCCACAATCCACGAACAAGCTTAGTAGAGTCTGAAGGATCGGTACGGAGACGTTTGTACTTATCTCTCAGAGGCTATTGAGTTAGGAAACAACTCCATTTTTTATTTCTATTCTATCGTGCGATTCTTGTATCTCAAATACTGATTTGGATTCTTCTCTTCTCTCGCAGATGGAGAGAACTTGTGCTTCATCTTTCGCTGACCAGAATTCCGGACCTCCAGCAGCAGCAGCTCCTACTAGGGGTAGAGGCCGAGGCCACACCAGAGGCCGAGGCAGGGGCAGGACTCAACCCGTTTCTCAGGCAGTAACCACATCTGAGGAACCCCAGATTGAGATTAATGAGGGGGTTCCGACTCATACTGTCCCAGCGGGACCAACTCAGGTTCCCGAGGGGTTTATTGCTACCCTAGTTCTTCAGGATGCTTTGGTCCGTTTAGTGGGCTTTATGGAGAGTGTGGCCCAGACTGACACTTTTCCTATTGCAGCAGCCGTATCTCAGGCTGGAGGAGGGGTCCCGACTCCTACTACCCACACTCCGGTTCAGACTACTCATTAGGTTCAGACTTCAGTGGCCAATCCCATTGGGGTAATTCAGCCAGTGGCAGCAGTGCCGCCCTCTAATGGGGCAACCATGTCATTAGATGCTTTGTGGAGACTTGAAAGGTTCATTAAGCTATTCCCTGTCCATTTCAGTGGTGCTACTTCAGAGGACCCTCAGGAATATCTGGATAGTTTTCATGAGGTGTTGCGTAATATGGGTATTTTGGAGGCCAATGGGGTCGATTTTGCGGCTTTTCAGATGACTGGTTCTGCCAAGAAGTGGTGAAGAGATTATTTGTTGACTAGGCCAGTAGGATAACCTGCTCTGACTTGGGATCAGTTTTCTTATCTCTTTTTGGAGAAGTTCTTACCTGACACTACTCGAGAGGATAAGCGTCGTCAGTTTGAGCGACTACATCAGGGAAACATGACTATGACTTAGTACGAGACTCATTTTGTGGATCTGTCTAGACATGCTATTCTTATATTTCCCACAGAGAGGGAGAGGGTCAGACGTTTTATTGATGGCCTTGCTCAGCCCATCAGGTTGAAGATGGCCAAGGAAACAGGGTCCGAGATTTCTCTTCAGGATGCAGCTAATATAGCTAGGAGGATTGAGTCAGTTCTTGGGATGGGAGGTCAGGGGTCAAACAAGAGACCTCATCATTCCGGTGTTTTCATTGGTGCCTCGTATGGAGGCGGGACTTCATTTAGCAGAGGCCATTCATCCAGACCATTCCATTCAGCGCTAAAGGTTTCACATGGTACTTCAGGGGGACGTGGTTCTTATGTACCTCCTTCTGCTCAGCCAGTCTACAGTGCTCCTATTAGAGCACCTCCTCTGCAGAGTTATTATCGTGGTCAGCCGGTTCGTCAGGGTCAGTCCTCATATCAGGAGGGATGTTTTGAGTGTGGTGAATATGGGCATGTTCGGAAAGCTTTTCCGAGATTTCTGAGTAGTCAACATCAGTACCAGGGTTCTCGTGCCATAGTTCCGGCACCAGTTACAGCACCACCTGCCCAGCCAGCAAGGGGTAGGGGTCAGGCAATCAGAGGTAGAGGCCAGAATGTTAGAGGTGAAGGACAGATAACTAGAGGTGAGGGTTAGCCTGCTAGAGGTGGAGGTCCTCCCAGAGGTGTGGTTCAGGGTGGTGGGGCTCAACCCCGACTATATGCTTTTACAGCTAGACCTGAGGCAGAATCCTCCGAAGCTGTTATTACAGGTATCATCTCAGTTTGTGATAGAGCTGCTTCCGTTTTGTTTGATCTGGGGTCTACTTATTCGTATGTTTCCTCCTATTTTGCCTCGCTTTTGAATGTGCCTCGTGATCCCTTGAGTGTTCCTGTTTATGTGTCTACACCGGTGGGGGATGCTATTGTGGTAGATCGAGTATATCGTTCGTGCGTGGTAGTCATTAAAGGTCTCAAAACTAGTGTTGATCTTTTACTCCTAGACATGGTTGACTTTGATATTATATTGGGCATGGATTGGTTGTCGCCCTATTATGCCATTTTAGACTGTCACGCCAAGACGGTTACTTTAGCCTTACCAGGGTTGCCTCACTTAGAATGGAAAGGGACTCCTGGTCATCCTCCCAGCGGGGTAATCTCATATACTAAGGCTCGTCGCATGGTGGAGAAAGGGTGTTTGGCGTATTTGGCTCATATTCGTGATTCTGATGCTGACGTATCTTCTATAGAGTCAGTTCCTATCGTGCGTGAGTTTCCTGAGGTATTTCCTGCAGACCTGCCGGGTATGCCGCCCGACATGGATATTGATTTCTGTATTGATATGGCTCTGGGCACTCAGCCCATTTTCGTTCCTCCATATAGGATGGCCCCACCAGAATTGAAAGAATTGAAAGAACAATTACAAGATTTGCTAGATAAGGGTTTCATAAGACCCAGTGTCTCGCCTTGGGGTGCACCAGTTTTGTTTGTAAAGAAGAAAGATGGGTCAATGAGAATGTGCATAGACTAGAGGCAGCTGAATAAAGTTACTATCAAGAACAAAAAATCCGTTGCTGAGGATTGATGACCTATTTGATCAGCTTCAGGGTGCTAGAGTGTTTTCGAAAATTGATTTGAGGTCAGGCTACCATCAGCTGAATATTAGGGCGTTCGATATCCTTAAGACAACCTTTCGTACGCGGTACGAGCACTATGAATTTTTGGTTATGTCTTTTGGGCTGACTAATGCTCCAACGGCCTTTATGGACATCAGGTTTTCAAACCACATTTGGACTCTTTTGTGATCGTATTCATTGATGACATTATTATATATTCCCGCAGTCGGGAAGAGCATGAGCAACATCTCTGTATAACACTCCAGACTTTGAGGGATAATCAATTGTATGCCAAGTTTTCTAAATGTGAGTTCTGGTTAGATTCAATATCCTTTTGGGGTCATATCGTATCAGCTGAGGGTATTCAGGTTGATCCTAAGAAGATATAGGCAGTCAAGAACTGGCCTAGACCCACCACAGCCACGGAGATTAGGAGTTTCTTGGGTTTGGCCGGTTACTACCGTCGTTTTGTGGAGGGGTTTTCATCCATAACAGCCCCAATGACTAAATTGACTCAGAAAGGTTCCCCATTTACATGGTCAGATGAGTGGGAGGTGAGCTTTCAAAAGCTCAAGACAACCTTGACTTCAGCACTGGTGTTGGTGTTACCATCAGATTCGGGTTCTTTCACGGTGTATTGTGATGCTTCTCGAGTTGGCCTTGGAGTAGTGTTGATGCAGGATGGCAGGGTGATTGCGTATGCATCTCGTCAGTTGAAAGTCCATGAGATGAATTGCCATGTTCATGATTTATAGTTGGCAGCTATTGTTCATGCTTTGAAAATTTGGAGGCATTATCTTTAAGGCGTGTCGTGTGAGATTTTTACTGACCATTGTAGCCTCCAGTACTTATTCAAGCAGAAAGATATAAATTTGAGGCAGCGGAGGTGGTTAGAGTTGTTAAAAGATTATGATGTCACTATATTGGATCACCGGGGGGAAGGCCAATGTGGTGGCCGATGCATTGAGTAGAAAGGTGGTGAGTATGGGCAGTCTTGCGTATATCCGAGTTGGAAAGAGACCGTTGGCTTCAGACATTCAGACTTTGGCTAATTAGTTCGTGAGGTTGGATATTTCTCCCAACAGTTGTCCTAGCTTATACTGTTGCTCGGTCTTCTCTAATTGATCGTATCTGAGAGCGGCAGGATGATGACCCATATTTGGCGGTCCTTAGGGACACGATTTGGAACAGTGATGCCAAGCAGGTTACAGTTGGAGATGATGGAATTTTGAGGATGCAGGGTAGACTGTGTGTGCCCAATGTTGATGGCCTCCGTGAGTTGATCCTTGAGAAGGCTCACAGCTCCAAGTATTCTATTCACCCAGGTGCAGCAAAAATGTACCAAGATTTGAAACAACATTATTGGTGGAGGGGAATGAAAAAGGACATTATGGCTTATGTGGCTCGTTGCTTAAATTGTCAGCAGGTAAAATATGAGCATCAGAGACCTGGTGGTTTGCTTAATCAAATAGAGATTCCTGAGTGGAAGTGGGAGCATATCACTATGGACTTCGTTGTTGGGCTCCCACGGACTCAGAGGAAATTATATGCGGTTTGGGTTATTGTGGATAGGCTGACTAAGTCAGCACACTCCATTCCAATGGCTAGTACTTATACTTTAGAGCAGTTGGTTAAGTTGTATATTCGGGAGATTGTTCGCCTTCATGGGGTGCCCGTGTCTATTATTTTTGATCGGGGTACGCATTTTACTTCACACTTTTGGAGGGCAGTTCAGCGTGAGTTGGGTACCCGAGTAGAGTTGAGTACAACATTTCACCCTCAGACTGACGGGCAGTTCGAGCGTACCATTCAGATATTTGAGGACATGCTCCGCGCTTGTGTTATTGACTTTGGAGGTTCATGGGATCAGTTCTTGCCGTTAGCGGAGTGTGCTTATAATAATAGTTATCAGTCGAGCATTCAGATGGCTCCTTATGAGGCGTTATATGGGAGACGGTGCAGATCTTCAGTTGGATGGTTCGATCCAGGAGAGGCTCGGTTGTTAGGTACAGACTTAGTTCAGGAGGCCTTAGATAAGATCAAGATTATTCAGGAGAGACTTCGTGCAGCTCAGTCTAGGCAAAAGAGTTATGCTGATCGTAAGGTTCGTGATGTAGCATTCATGGTTGGAGAGAGAGTATTGCTTCGAGTGTCGCCCATGAAGGGTGTTATGAGGTTTGGGAAGAAGGGCAAGTTGAGCCCTAGGTATATCAGGCCGTTTGAGATTCTTGATAAGGTGAGGGAGGTAGCTTACAGACTTGCATTGCCTCCAGGGTTATCCTCAGTTCATCCGGTATTCCATGTGTCTATGCTCCAGAAAAATCATGGTGACCCGTCCCACGTGTTAGATTTCAGCTCTGTCCAGTTGGACAAAGACTTGACTTATGAGGAGGAGCCGATAGCTATTTTAGACAGGCAGGTTCTCCAATTGAGATCTAAAAAATTTCCTTCAGTTCGAGTGCAGTGGAGAGGACATCCCGTTGAGGCAGCTACTTGAGAGTCTGAGTCAGACATACAGAGTAGATACCCACACTTGTTTGCCACTTCAGGTAATTTTCTATGTCCATTCGAGGACGAACATGTGTTTTAGAGGTGGAGATTGTGATGACCCAAGGGGTCATTTCATAAAATTAGACTTATTTCCATGCTAAACAACCATAAAAAGGACTAAAATTAAATACCGCGATTTGGGTGCGCAGTCCGGGCGTAAAACCGGAAAGCTTTTATGTGAAAATATGAGAAATAGTGATTTTTAGAATTTGAATTTGATAAAAGTTGACTTTGGTCAACATTTTGAGTAAACGGACCCGAATCCGTGTTACGACAATCCCGGGAGGTCCGCAGTAAAATATGGGACTCGGTCGTATGCCCGGAAATGAATTTCGAGGTCCCAAGCCTTAGAAATCAATTTTTGAAAGAAATTATTTTGCTGAAATGTTTGAGAATTAAAGAAAAGAAATAATGCTAAAAATCATTGGTATTGGGTCCGTAATTTAGTTCCAAAGCCCGGTACAGCTTTGTTATGATATTTAAAGGTTAAATGTGAAATTTGGTGAAAAACGGAGTTCGTTTGACATGATTCGGACATCCGGTTGAGAAATTATAAACTTTAAGAGTTTTTGTTAAAAATGATGAGTTTTGAGGTTTAATTCATAGATTTACATGTTATTTTCATGATTTTATCGCACGAGCAAGTCCGTATGATATTAATAGACTTGCGTGCATGATTTGTTTAGAGCCCCGAGGGCTCGGGTGAGTTTCGGATAGGCCACGAGGTGTTTTACACTTGAAATAAACTGCTGGATTTCCGTTGCTGGATCACCTGGAATTTCAACTGTGCGATCGCATGGCCCTATCCGGGATCGCACAGTGCAAGCTCAGGGGGCCCCAGATTTGTACAGTGCGACCGCACAGTTACTCACGCGAACGCACTGCCCCAGCCCCTACCCTGTGCGAACGCGCCCCCCTCCCCGCGATCGCACAGCCCAATTTCCCCTTACCCTGTGCGATCGCATATAATTACTCGCGATCGCACAATTGCCCAACCCAGCTAATATAAATATCGAATTAAAATCGGGAAGAACCCTTTCTTCTTAAATTTTTCGAGGTTCCAGCCCTAAAAACGAGTTTTGTTCAACAATCTTCATCCCTAATTCATAGGTAATTAATTCCAAACCTTGTTCTTTCAATTCCTTACTATTTTGCATCACTTTTAAAGCAAAAACAAAGAATTTTCATGGTAAAAATCTAGGATTTGGGTAGAATTAGGGAGTTTTGTAAAAATTGAATTTTATATCAAATTAAGGTCGGATTTCAAAACTAATAGAATATTTGAGTTCGTGGGTGAATGGGTAAACGTAATTTGGTCCGAACCCCGAGTTTAGACCAAGCGAGCCCGGGGTCGGATTTTTACTTCTTTTGAGAAAACTTAGGAAAAATTATATTTTTCAATAAAGCTAGTCCCTTTAGCATTAGTTAATGATATTAAGTTAATTTTGATTAGATTCGAGCAAGTTAAAGGTGAATTCAAAAGTAAAAGCAATAATGGAGCAGTGAGTGGCCTGCGGAATTGAGGTAAGTGTTTGGTCTAACTTTGGCTTGAGGGAATACGATTCCCCACTTGTTTGTTATGTGAAATGCATGGGCGTGGTGTATAGGTGTGGTGACGAGTATCTATGCACCACCCAAATTGGTTGTTAAACATGATCCCCTTTTTCGTTCCCCACTTAGTTGATTCTTGTTTTAATTGTTATGTGTTCATTATTGTTTCTATGACTATTTGGCCTTGTTGATTTGTTGTTAGACATTGTTGTGACTATTTGGAAAAAAAGGATTGGTTGTTTGAGCTGGGTTCCTTGTGATATAAACATGGTTGAGAGGTTTGGTATTGTTTTTACGAAATAAATGTATATATTTTTTATATTCCTGTTGGCTTCATGGTTGAGAGGTTATTGATGAAGTTATGGGAAAAATGCAGTTTATTATTTATAATTGTTGAGACAAAAATATTGTAAAAGGCTTGGCCTTAATTGTGAAAATTATGAATAAATTCATATGATATGTCTGGTGGGAGCGGGTTGCACGCCGCAACAAGGAGTGATAAGGGTGGATATGTGGGATCGGGTTGCATTCCGCAACAGGAGTAATAAGGGTGAAATTTTAGGGAGAAGCAATACGGGAGGACAAGTGGGAGCGGGTTGCACGCCGCAACAAGGAGCGATAAGGGAGGACATTTATATTTTACCGATTCTTAAAGAAAAAGAAAATAAAAGTTTTTGAAAAGTTAAATTGTCTATTTTATTACTCTTTAAATATTCCAGTACTATTTTTATTCAAAGTCAAAGTTTAGAACTTTGAAGAGTTATTTGAGAATTGGTTATAGTTGAGCTATTTTATTTTGTTGCAGCACTTATTTATCTATTTATTTAGATTTCTTTCTGGCTTTATTATTTATTGTTGTTATCGATTATATTGTTGAAGCCCGACTTAGCCTCGTCACTACTTTGTCGAGGTTAGGCTCGACACTTACTCAGTACATGGGGTTGGTTGTACTGATACTACACTTTGTGCTCTTTTGCACAGATCAATGTACTAGTCAGCAATAGAGGATTCCAGGACGACCACCCGATTTGTTTGGAGACACGAGGTACATCTGCCGGCGTTCGCAGATTCCGAGAGTCTTCTCCCATTATTATTTACACTATTTTATTATATTCAGAATAGTTACACTATTTCTTTCAGCCATTATTTGTAGCATTCTTTAGTAGTTCGTGGATTGTGACACCAGACCCTGGGCTAGTCTTAGAGTTATTATTATAATTAGTTCGTGGTTCGTTTTAATTAATTGGTCATTATTATTATTATTCTACTTTATTAAATTTCGGGAATTGTTCTAGTTAAGTTCATTTGGAATTCATTTATTTATGCTATTAGATAATCGATTTCTGACATTGGCTTGCCTAGAAAGTGTGGTGTTGGCGCTATCACGATCCCTAAGGTTGAGGAATTTAGGTCGTGACAATCTTTCATTTGCATACGCTCCAACTCATTCTTTGGACATTGATAGATACTAAATTTATCTCCCTTTTGAATTGGAACGGGACTTGATGGGCTTTTTTCCATTCTAAATCTCTCTAACACTTTATTAATATAGGCTTTCTGAGACAACCCTAATAATATGAATATTTCTATCCCGATCACATAGGATGCCTCTCTTATATCTTTCAATTCAAAGTTGTTAGAAAGAAATTTCTTGGTGTCATGCATCATACTAAAATCATTAGTAGCAAGCAAGATGTCATCAATATACAAGACTAACATAATAAATTTACTCCCACTGACCTTCAGATATATACACCAATCATTAGTGTTTTCCTTATATCCAAAGGTGACAATATTTTTGTTAAATTTAAGATACCATTGTCGGGAAGCTTGTTTAAGTCCATATATTGATCTGTTAAGTTTACACACCATGTGTTCCTTTCCTTTAATGGCAAACCCTTCTACTAGATCCATGTAAACTTCTTCCTCTAAATTTCCATTCAAAAAGGTTTTCACGTCCATTTGATGTAACTCTAAGTCATAATGAGCACAGGGGAAAACGTCTCCTTATAGTCAATACCATCTTTCTGAGTAAAACCTTTGGCAACAAGTCTGGCCTTGTGACGTTCAATGTTTCCATTTGAGTCGCATTTGGTCTTAAAGATCCATTTACACCCAACTCTTTTGCAACCTTCTGGTAATTCAACAAGGTCCCAAACTTTATTGTGTTTCATATATCTCAACTCATCTTTCATAGCATCTAACCATTTATAATTAGTACTTTCAATGGCTTGTGAAAATTAAACTGGATCATTATCAATTCCAAAGCCAATTTCTGACTCATGTAGATAAACTAAATATTCATCTGAAATAGCAGATCTCTTTTATCTTCGAGACCTTCTTAATGCCACTTTGTGTGGTTCATCTACTGTAGGTTCATTATTTGCAACTTCATTGTTAGTAGGAGGATCATTTATTTATTGTTCTTGCTCATTATTGGGTTGTACAACAACTTTAGGAACAACAAGTTTTGAAGAAGTGCAGGGTATAGGAACTTGCACCCTGGATTCTTTAATTTCCAAATTATGTGGTTCTTTACTCCCACAATCTTCACCATTCTCAATGAACCTAGCATTTTCAGTTTCAACTATTCTCGTACTGTGATTTGGACATTAAAATTTATACCCTTTTGATTTTTCTAGGTAACCAATGAAGAAACCACTGATTGTTCTTGAATCTAGTTTCTTTTCTTGTGGATTATAAATTCTTATTTCTGCTGGGCAACCCCAAACATACAGGTGCCTCAAACTAGGTTTCCTACCAGTCCAAAGTTCAAAAGGAGTCTTTGGGACTAGTTTACTAAGAACCCTATTTAGCAAGTATACGGTAGTCCTTAATACATACATCCACAATGAGATGGGTAAAGATGAATTACTCAACATACTCCTAACCATGTCCATTAATGTACAATTACACCTTTCTGCCACTCCATTTTATTGTGGTGTGCCATGTATTGTGTATTGATCAAATATGTCACATCTTTCAAGGAATTTAGCAAATGGACCAGTGTGTTGTCCAATTTCGTCATATCTTCCATAATACTCACCACCTATGTCTGACCTGATTATTTTCACCTTTCTGTCTAGTTGTCTTTCAACCTTATTAATAAATACCTCTAAGGCATTCACTGCTTGAGATTTTTGATGCACAAATAGACACATCCATAACATGAATAGTCACCAATAATGGTGATAAAATATTTTTTCTTAATGAAAGAAGTGACATTAAAAGGACCACATATATCAGTGTATATAATTTCAAGAAGCTGAGTGCTTCTTGTGACTCTTTTCTTTGTGTGTTTTGTTTGTTTTCCATTAATACAAAACACAAATATTAAGGTCCGTAAAATCCATGTGGAAGGATTTCATTCTTAACTAGCCTTTCCAGTCTTTCTTTGGATATATGACTTAAACATTTAAGCCACAAGTAAGCTGAATGTTCATTCACCAAACTACGTTTGGTTCTAACGTTATGATGCAGAGTTAAGAGGGTTTCAGCAAACAAGTTATCAAGGTTCAAATTGTATAAATTATCACAAATAATACCAGAACCAATAAGATGGTTATGCTTAAACTAACTGAAACATTCATTTCCAAAATTTAAAAAATATCCAGCTTTATCAAGCTTAGACAAGGAAATTAAATTTCTTGAAAGGGAGGGTACATAAAAGTTTCACATAAGTCTAAGTGATGCCCAGTATCTAGGATCAAACAATAAGTCCCGATATCTTCAACTGGAGCCTTCACTCTATTGCCCATGTACACAAATCTTTCATTCCGATTTATGGTCTGGGTTGCAAGAAATCCCTTCATCGTATGAGAAACATGAACACTAGAACCAGAATCAATCCACCAAGTATTATAAGGAACTTAAGTTAAATTTGATTTGAGATGCGTAAAAGCACAAGGCTTACCTTTCTTCTCGAACCATGCCTTACGTTTTAGGCAATCTTTCTGAAAGTGGCCAGGTTTTCCACAGAAACGACACTTATCATTCTTGTGTTCCTTCTTACGTACTTGAGATGAGGACTCATTAACATTATGTTGCCTCTGTTTAGCATTTCCATGTTTCTTTGCTTTCTTTCCAGCTCCTTGATGGCCTACGAGGTTAATGGAGTGGGTTCCTTGTTTCTCCAGTATTGTTTCCTCTTGAACCAGCACTTCGTGCAGTTCACGCACGTTCCATTTGTCTTTCATGGTGTTGTAGTTCATTTGGAAAGGACCATAGTCAAATGGTAATGAGACAATGATGAGTTGAACAAGGAAATTCTCATCCACTTCCATCCCTAAAGTCTTAAGTCTTGCTGCTATATTTGTCATTTCAATGACATACTCATGCATGGTACGCAAACCATCAAACTTCATGGTGCTCAAAGTACCCATTATTGTACCAGCAAGAGACTTGATAGCAGTTTGGGAGCATTTTTCCACAAGTTTCAGAACTTCTTTAGCGCTTTCGATTTTGGGAAGAGTAGTCTTAATGTTGCCCACAATATTCATTCGCATAAACATTAGGCTTAGTCTGTTAGACCTGTCCCAGTGCTCAAAATAAGACCTTTCTTCAGCACTGCTAGTTTCAGTAATGTCACGACCCGAATTCCCACCTTTCAGACCGTGACTGCGTCTAATGTTGAACCCGCTAGACAAGCCAACGTACACAATACTTTGACATTTATAAAACAACTTAACAATAAATAAGCAACATTATTTCAATCCTTTACTCATATAACCAGAACCACTTCCAAAGTTTTACAGCAGAAATGTAATAATACTCCAAAATACGCATAATGAAATGATAAAGACAACAACTTCGCAAAATCCCAAAACCGGGGTGTCACAACCTCACGGACTATCTATAAGAATACTAAATACAAGTCTGAAAGGAAATACAATATTGTCTTTAGAGCGAAAGGAGAAATAAGACAATATGATACTAATAGCAGGAGAGACTCCAGGGCCCACGAACGCCAGTGGTACACCTTGAAGCTCGATGTGGACTGAAGGAGACTCCCACAAAGCGGACCACGGGGTCCGGAAGTGGAGTCTGCACAACATGGAGAAGTGTAGTGTAGTATCAGTACAACCGACCCCATGTACTGAGTAAGTGCCGAGACTAACCTTGGCCGAAGTAGTGACGAGGCTAGACTTAGAAAATAACGTTCACCTGTCCTATTCTACAACACAAAATACAGATACCAAAGCAAGGAAGAATAACAGTCATATACGGGGAACGAGAGCAGATAAAGGGAAAAACAATAAAATAGAGAAGTTAATTAACACCAAGTAAGAAGAGAAACAATTCAGCAAAAACTGATAAGGTATGAATGACATGTCTGAATGATAACAATGGCACGACATCACCCTTCGTGCTTTTACTCTCTTCCTCACCAATGCAATGTATGTTGTAATCAATGTAATCATGGCACGGCATTAACCTTCGTGCTTGCAATAAATGTAAACATGGCACGACATCACCTTTCGTGCTTTACTCTCTTCCTCACCAATGCAATGTATGTTGTAATCAATGTAATCATGGCACGGCATTAACCTTCGTGCTTGCAATAAATGTAAACATGGCACGACATCACCTTTCGTGCTTTACTCTCTTCCTCACCAATGCAATGTATGTTGTAATCAATGTAATCATGGCACGGCATTAACCTTCGTGCTTGCAATAAATGTAAACATGGCACGACATCACCTTTCGTGCTTTACTCTCTTCCTCACCAATGCAATGTATGTTGTAATCAATGTAATCATGGCACGGCATTAACCTTCGTGCTTGCAATAAATGTAAACATGGCACGACATCACCTTTCGTGCTTTACTCTCTTCCTCACCAATGCAATGTATGTTGTAATCAATGTAATCATGGCACGGCATTAACCTTCGTGCTTGCAATAAATGTAAACATGGCACGACATCACCTTTCGTGCTTTACTCTCTTCCTCACATTGCAATAAATAAATAATGA
>ML274581.1:0-61593 GCA_005239495.1 Nicotiana undulata | reverse complement strand
GATAGAAATGCATCAAACGCACACAGATTTTTCAAGAAGGATCTAGTTTTGATTCCAGATCTCGGGTGTGTTATGATGTTCTCAAGAGGGTGAGAACTCTGATATCTGTGTGGTTTGAGAACCAGTTTTTCACTTCTGGATTGTTCCAAGTTGTCTTGTTGCTGTGGAATAGGATCAGTGCCAGTATTTTCATAAGGAATTCCCCTTGTCGAGTTGCGTGGGGTTGTTGGACCTGGTCCATCACCCGTTCCATCTCATATAGGTGCTTCAATGTAGTCATTGCCCCACATAAGTCCAAGCTCCTCATTTTCTGGTTCCTGTCTCTCAGATAAAGTGTTAGTTTCATCAAAGACAACATGTACACTTTCTTCTACACACATAGTTCTTTTATTGTATATTTTATAAGCTTTGCTATGTGTAGAATATCCCAAGAACACTCCCTCATCACTTCTAGGAAAAAATTTTCCTAAAGAATCTTTGCCATTATTATGCACATAACACTTGCATCCAAAAGCCCTAAGATGGGATATGTTGGGCTTTCTCCCTTTAAGTAATTCATAGGGAGTTTTCTCTACCAGAGGTCTGGTCATGCATCTATTGATAATATAACATGCAGTGTTAATTGCTTCTGCCCAGAAGCTGTGAGGTAGTTTGCTTGATAGAAGCATGGTTCTTGCCATGTCTTCAAGAGTTCTGTTTTTCCTTTCAACAACCCCATTTTGCTGTGGGGTTCTAGGAGCAGAAAAATTGTGATTCACACCATGTTCATCACAGAACTCAGTAAACTTAGCATTCTCAAACTCAGTACCATGGTCAGATCTAATGGATGCTAGTTGATGTCTTAATTGATTCTGAATCTTCTTGACAAATGAGGTGAACATTTCAAATGCTTCATCCTTAGATGCCAAGAACAAGGTCCAAGTGAACCTTGAGAAATCATCTACTAGTACCATAACATATCTCTTTCAACCTCTACTTAGAGTTCTCATGGGACCACAGAGATCCATATGAACCAGATCCAACGACCTGGTGGTACTAACCATTTTCTTACTTTTGAAAGAAGACCTTACCTGTTTCCCCCTTGCACATGCCTCACAAACCTTGTCTTCTTTGAACTTAATGTTAGGAAGCCCTACCACTAAGTCCTTAGAGACCAGCTTTTTCAGTTGAGTTAGACTTGCATGACCAAGTCTTTTGTGCCACAGGAGGGGATCACTGTCCAACACACTAAGGCAAGTGAGTTCATTGTCAGACAGTGTGGACAAGTCAATGACATAGATATTGTTCATTCTTTTTCCCTGCAAAACAATCTTGTCAGTAAGCAGGTTGATCACAAAACATTTTGTGGAAGTAAAAGCGACAAGGTTACCTCTGTCACACAGTTGTGACACACTGATAAGGCTATATTTCAAGCCATCTATCAGATACACATGTTCAATTGAACGTGTGTCATCTTTACCTACCTTGTCGACCCCTATTATTTCACCTTTCTTTCCGTTTCCAAAGGAGACATTTCCTCCTTTGAGGTTTTCAAGTAAAAGGAACCGTTCCTTGTTCCCAGTCATATGCTTAGAACAGCCACTATCCAAAAACCAAAACCGGTTGCCTCCCTTCACTTGTACCTTCAAAAGAAAATCAGGGGTTAGTTTTAAGAACCCAAACTAGTTTTGGTCCTTTTCCATGAGAGAATGGATGAATCACATTTTTTCTGGCCCAATTTGGTAGCCAATTTTTCTTTTTAATGAATCTCTCATTTTTCTGACTGGCCTTTTTGCAGAACACTCATATTTAGGGTGGCCAGTCTTCCCACAATGGGTGCAAATTTTATTTTCAGGGAGAGTGAGATACTTTCTTTTGGGATTCCATTTAAGATATTGACTCCCAAAACCAAGCCCTCTCCGGTTTCTACTATGATTATCTTGGAGCCATATTAAAGCATCAGAAGACTTATTCCACTTACATGTTGTCACGACCCAAAACCTATGGGTTGTGATGGCGCCAGACACCAATGTCAGGCAAGCCGACCCCTTAATCAGTTGGAACACTTTCCTGTTTAACATTTTAAAATTGAAGCCTTTTCTTGCATTTCATAGTCAAATAAATAAATTTGTAAATTAAACACGACAGGAAATCCATTTAATTAAGTAAAACAAGACTCAACACATCCCCAGAACCCGGTGACACAAGTACATGAGAAATTTCTAAGGATTTATACAATTATACAACGCTTGTCCGAAAAACAAATTGGACAAAGGCAATAAATATAAAATGTAAGTACACAGAAGGGAGACTCCGGCAGCTGTGGAACGCCTCTGGATGAATGCAGCCCGTATAAGTCTCCAAATCAATCACTGTACTATAAAGGTACCTGTGCAACAAAATGCATAGAAAGTGTAGTATGAGTACATATACATATATGTACCCAGTGAGTATCCCGTCTAATCTCGAAGAAGTAGTGACGAGAGGTCGACTCGATACTCACTAAGGTCCAAAAGTGATAATAATAGACAGGATATAAGGAAAACAGTAGGCATGTAAGACCAATAAACATCGAAATGCATCAATAAGAGGTATCCAAATAACGGTGGAAATCAAGCAAGTCATGTATCCGCCGTGGCGTACGGCCCGATCCCAAAGTGAAATCACTCTCATCACTCCGTCGTGGCGTACGGCCCGATCCCATAGTGTAATCACTCTCATTGCTCCGCCATGGCGTACGGCCCGATCCCATAATGAAATCACTCTCATCATTCTGTTGTGGCGTACGGCCCGATCCCATAATAAAATCACTCTCATCACTCCGTCGTGGCGTACGGCTCGATCCCATAATGAATTCACTCTCATCACTCCACCGTGGCGTACGGCCCGATCCCATAGTGTAATCACTCTCATCACTCCGCCGTGGCGTACGGCCCGATCCCATAGTGAAAAACAAGAACAATGGAAACGAGTCAAGTATCAGTATCTTTTAGATGAAACATTACCAATCACAACATAAGCACAGAGCATATTTACATCATGACAGGGGAAAACAATGAACATGTTGTGGCCTAACTACCCGGAACAAAACAATAATAGACACTACGTATGGACTCTCGTCACTTGGTGCGTACGTATCCCCCAAAACAAGGACACATAGCATTTGAAGTTACCTAGGGGGACAATTCCCTCTTACAAGGTTAGAAAGGAGACTCACCTTGCTCCGAAGATTCATCACTAGCTTCCAAGCCACTACGACGACTAAAAATGGATGCGCAACGCTCCCAAACTATCCAAATAACGATAATTCAATGAAAATATACTCAATAGATCATAACCAATTTAAATTACAAAGTTCCTCAGCCCGGCTCAAGGAAATGACCAAAATGCCCTCGGGCCCACGTGCTCGGACCTCGAAAATTCTTGAAGAAAATCCCTACCCAAAGATTTACTAATTCAATTACACATTTTACTCAATTATTCATGCTCAACTCGTGGCTAAAATCCAAATTTCTAGGTTTTTCTTCAAAATACTAACTTTTTCCACAAATTTTTCCTAATTTTCATGTTCTAATCCATGATATAATCTTGTATTTAACTTGGAAATAAGTAGAACGATCTTACCTCTTAATATTGGTTGAAATCTTCCTTGAAATGCTCTCAAAATCCGTCCATGGCATATGTAAAATGAGGGAGAAATGCCAAAATCCCATTTTAAATCAACACTACCGAGAACCGACCCTGTGCAATCGCACCACAGGCTCCGCGATCGCACAGGCCTTCCATGCTGCTTCCAAAATTCCTCCTGTGCGATCGCATAAGTCCTCATGCGTTCGCACAAGCCTAAGTCCCAGAAGCCTCAAAGCGCACCCTGTGCGATCACACAAGATCACCTGCGGTCGCACAGGCGAATTCTCTGCAGCCTAAATTTTCCTTCTGTGCGATTGCTTACCTTCAGGTGCGATCGCACAAGCCAAAATTCCATCCCTCTAATTTCTTCTCCGCGATCGCATTTCAAAGGCCACGATCGCACAGCACACCAGATACAGCAGCAGCAAAAATAGAAGAAAAATGGCCCGAAACCACCCTGAAACACACCCGAGGCCCTCGGGACCCCGTCCAAACACACGACTCAGTCCCATAACACCCCACGAACTTGCTCGAGGCTTCAAATCACATCAAATAACGCGGAAATCACGAATCTCACTAAAATCCAACTTTATGAACTTTGAAATTTTTAACTTTCATATCCGATGCCGAAACCTATCAAATCACGTCCGATTGATCTCAAATTTTGCACACAAGTCATATTCGACATTACGGACTTGCTCCAACTTCCAGATCGCATTCCGAACCCGGTATCAAAATTTCCATTTCAGGTCGAATTCTTCAAAAACCTTCAGTTTTCTATCTTTAGCCAAATGACCTTAAATTGACTTACGGATATCCGAATTCACTTCCGATCGCGCTCCCAACTCCATAATCACCATACGAAGCTATTCCCATACTCGGAATCCCAAACGGACATCAATATCATTGGAATGTACTTCAAGCCAAACTTAGAAAATTTCTTCAAAAATGCTGACTTCCACAATATACACTGAAACACTCTCGGGTTATCCAAAACCCGTTTCGGACATACGCCCAAGTCCAAAATCATCATACGAACCTGTTGGAACCTTCAGATCTTGATTCTGAGGTCGTTTACTCAAAATTCCAGTCTTACTCAATTTCTTCAACTTAAGGCTTCTGAAATGAATATTTTCCTTTCAATTCAACTCTGATCTTCCTGAATTTCAATTCCGACCATACGCACAAGTCAATATACCTGAAATGAAGCTATTCGTGACTCCCAACTGCTGAACGACGTGTTGGATCTAAAAATGACCGATCGGGTCTTTACATTCTCCCCCACTTAAACAGACGTTCGTCCTCAAACGTTCCAAGAACTTCCCCAGAATTATCTGAAATATTTGTTTAACACCTCGTGCACCTGCCCGTGCCACCACCACCCAGTTGAGAACATTAGCTTGATAAAATCTGAAGGTATTCCCTTTTATCCATATAATAAACTCAGACCCCAGTTCCAACACTTGCAATTCTCTGCCATGCATGTTTCTAATATGTGAACACCACAACAACTACCATACGAGGCAATAGAACACAACTTCGTATCCTTGTTGAATCAGCACCATACACTGTATAATCCATCATCTGACCACAATGACGCTCCCTGAACCTTAATAGCCAGAATTCTACGAATTTGAGGCTCTCAAAGCACCTTATAAGATACACACATACATCTTGCTATAATGCTGACAATACCACCACAACGGAGGAAATGTGTAGAAATTCCTAACCAACTGCAGGGTTAACTAAACATTGAAATCTTTCCTCCTGACTAAGATCATCATCCCATTACAACCAATGATGGTGATTGTCCTGTATTATACTTTCATAGTCTTATCACACCGATACCAGATTTATAAATTTTGTCTCACCCACTATGAACTGCTCAGACAACCAATCACCCCAAACACGGCCATTAGCCTCACACGATGCCACAATGCGCCAATAGGCCACAATTCGAACAGGACACATAAGGAAATGACATCAGGAAGGGACTACCCGACTCACGCTATAAATATGAACGTTTCTCTGAAAATAGGAAGCAACACACCAGAAAATAATTATAGGAGTCTTGCTCCACATCATACTATTTTGGCGCGCAACTCGATCCAAATAAGATACCCGTGGCGGCGTGCCACCCGATCCCATCATAGAATTTATATAAAGAAATATATACACAGAGTTGAATTGCTCACTATTACAATTTACTGACATCGGTCACAAGCAGCTGAGTGCATAATACCATTCTGGGGAGACTGATAGAGCCATATGCCATAAAAGTCAAGCACAACTGAGGTGTGATATATAATCTGAATCTCAAGAGCCATTCTTCTCACTTAACCTAATCGCCACGCGGAATCTCAACACATAAGAATTTATCAAGCCGATTTACAACTCACACGGCACAATCACAATATCACATGAATTTGACGAAGATGGGACAACACCTGATATCCCAATACCCCTCCTTGAGGAGTGCCATACTGAAATGAACACCTCTGACTCGCATGAAGCCCAAAATCTTGTTTAAATCCATTCACTCACTTCAAGCTGATTCTGCTCGCATTGAACTAGGCTGATAGCCTTACCTGGGTCCAAACAACCCGCTTCCTTTTTCTTATACACACGAGGACAACCATCATAGCCAAGATAAACACCCCACAATTCACAACCAACTAAGCTGAATGCCTTCCAGGCATAAATTCTCAATTCAGCAATATTACACTCCTTTATACTTGGTCTAATTCTTCAACCAATTAGGTGACTACATGCCACACTTATGCAATCTTCCCGCGGTCATTCTCCCACGGCCTTCCACACAAGGTAACAAGTTTGCACATCCATACCACCGACCACACTAACATTGTATAACAAATCAAGAACCCATAACCAGGATACAAAGCCTCTTTCACCAAACACCGATCTCATGTGACACTGAAGACAACACTAGTTTCCTTGCCCATCTGAGTTCATGAAATCCTTGTTAACACTGAACCGCAATCTCGATTCTTACTCCCAATTACATACTATTTACCACACCTAACATGCCAATATGAGATGGCGCAAGAATTTCCATCTTAACTCCTGAACCACTAATAGGGTGAACACTTCATCATATAGAAACCTTTTACTTACCTCAATTCATGAGCACCATAACAACACACAAGTGAGCTCTCACAATCACAATACATGCAAATCCTTAAGTAGTGGTCTGAACCACCATAACCCTTCCAGGATCCGCCTACACCTGACAGGCCATAGCACTTGAATGCTTCCAAATGAAATCTATTACGACCGCCAACGATCCCCACACATATCTGCACAAACCATTCACGTACTCAATCATACCGAAGGAATTGATCACTATCGTACATGCTTTTGTTCCATCATGTCTAACCAATCCATCATCTTTTAATCATCTTTAATTTCCCCAAGATAATAGTAACTTCTTTCAACTCATAGCAACTCAACCCTCACTCATCTTGAGTGACCTTGATTCACGAGACCATGCTGCCTAAATTTCGCAACCCGTCTCACAACCTCCTGATAATCTTTCTACAACTCGGAGTTTATTTCTCTCACTCCTCCAATTCTATCTTGCGTGCTGAAATACCATAAGACACTCCAACCATTTTCCTTATCCTCAGAGATTATGCTGCAGAAGCTCGATTCTCAATCATACGGCTTCCTGAAACCCTTAAATACCACAGCTTCTAACCTTCGAATTCTCTAGGACCACTGCTGAGAGTCACTCACTCTGACTGGCCCCGAATACAATCAACTCCAAGGCTCTTCTAGCACATGAACATGCTCTCAATGAAGCACGTGACTGAGTCACTTCCCTTACAACTTGCCTAAGCCTTAAGCACAAATTCTAAATCTTCCATAGTCTAACCCTGGTCCAATAGGACCAACTTCATACACATTTATCGAATGCCATACTCAATTACCGCTTTACTCCTTTCTCTTAGTTGTAACAAGTTGCCAATACACTGACAATCCGCAATCCCATGAGGAAACAACCTTACAACCCAACTGCAGGTGGTGGGACTCCCCCACTTAGCCCGAAGCTACTCCCTGCACCACTCCAGACACTGCTGAGATCTTTTCTTCTTCTTTTGCATGACCTTGCTCAACCAATCCGTCCAATTCCTCTGAATTTCCCCATTAGCATCCCCCAAATACTCGAATCCTCTAGCACTACTCGCACATTCTGCCTCCTACTGACCAGCCACTAGGACTCCGCACAGAACTTACCATCCCTACAACCGCTAACCTACTCACAGAAGACAACCCACCCGAGGAAACTAGACAACTGACACCTACCATTACGCTATGATTATCACTTTCTTCAATAACAAGACCCACATCCTAAGCATGTCCTCATTCACCGACTTTACTTGTCTGACCGCTCCTCGGGGACATCCACCATGCGCGCGACAACAACTTCTGATTTCAAGCTATGTTGCATCCTTCTTCATCCCAACAACTCCTCTCGGTGGCATCTAACCTTCCGCCGAATAACCAACATTTCGGCTTAAGCTTGTGGACCTACCCCTATCCACAAAATTTCTCAAATCACTTCAACTCCTCTCTAAGGCAGGCAACCACCTTACCACTGAACTCATAGGTTATACTGCCACTTCTTACTTAGTTGGACTCATTCCTTTAAGCAAGTACCCGACTTCCGCCTCCGACGCCTGGCATTTAGATATTTAGCCGCTACCTGACACTTTTCACATGGCTCCCTTCATTGCATGCTTCTCAGTTGCGGCCTCAATCCAGTATTATTCTCTGTATCTCTTGAACCATCAGATCCCCACGACTTCAAACTCTCTGATGATCAACTTTCTTGAGCTACCTTCATTAGAAATGCTCATTCAATACCTCAACCACTGCACACCACGGTCTATAACAGTTGCTTCTTCAACACCACTTCACAACACTCTAACCCAAGGCAACCGAAGAACTAGAGCACCAGCGAACTTAACATGTTCTATTCGATCAAACATCGGTACCACAACACGGGTGAATACTCCACCTTGCTCGATAACAACAAGCTTCATTACTTTTATCACCCAAGCCTGACCATTTATAATCTAAACGTTTTTCCTCCGCCAGAACAAAATACTGAAATCTCAAAATCACACTCTGAGAAGACCTCCGTTCAAATCGTTCACCACCCCAACACATGGGCAAACGTTCTATCCTCATATCAACATCGCGCCATAACCAATCGTAAGTTTCATATCCACCTGATCATGGCTTCAAAGTCCTCAGAAATACAATTACTGAGCTGAAACAACATATTATTCTTCTGCAGGGCAACAACAACATCCCCAACCAACTGCACATGGAAAATGTCTCGCACCATATCCGTAGCACCATTTCAATTCATCAACTCCCCGAATCATAGCAAGAGCTTCCCGACGTATAAGATTGAGTTGGAAGAACCATAGGCATAAGCCTTAATGGAATCAAGTCGCACGATGAGGAATCAAGAAGGGAAGTACTCCTAACAGCCCTGTAGCCTCTCGAAGATAAGTACAGACATCTCTGTACCGATCCGCAAGACTCTACTAGACTTGCTCATGAAACCTACAGGAACCTAGAGCTCTGATACCACGTTGTCACGACCCAAAACCTATGGGTTGTGATGGCGCCGGGCACCACTGTCAGGCAAGCCACTTTCTTGTTTAACATTTTAGAATTGAAGCCTTTTCTTGCATTTCATAGTCAAATAAATAAATTTGTAAATTAAACACGGCAGGAAATTCATTTAATTCAGTAAAACAAGACTCAACACATCCCCAGAACCCGGTGACACAAGTACATGAGAAATTTCTAAGGATTTATACAATTATACAACGCTTGTCCGAAAAATAAATTAGACAAAGGCAATAAATATAAAATGTAAGTACACAGAAAGGAGACTCCGGCAGCTGTGGAACGCCTCTAGATGAATGTAGCACGTATAAGTCTCCAAATCAATCACTGTACTATAAAGGTACATGTGCAACAAAATGCACAGAAAGTGTAGTATGAGTACATATACATATATGTACCCAGTGAGTATCCCGTGTAATCTCGAAGAAGTAGTGACGAGAGGTCGACTCAATACTCACTAAGGTCCAACAGTGATAATAATGGACAGGATATAAGGAAAACAGTAGGCATGTAAGACCAATAAACATCGAAATGCATCAATAAGAGGTATCCAAATAACGGTGGAAATCAAGCAAGTCATGTATCCGCCGTGGCGTACGGCCCGATCCCAAAGTGAAATCACTCTCATCAGTCCGCCGTGGCGTACGGCCCGATCCCATAATGTAATCACTCTCATCGCTCCGCTGAGGCGTACGGTCCAATCCCATAATGAAATCACTATCATCACTCCGTCGTGGCGTACGGTTTGATCCCATAATCAAATCACTCTCATCACTCCGCCGTGGCGTACGGCCCAATCCCATAATGAATTCACTCTCATCACTCCGTCGTAGCATACGGCCCAATCCCATAGTGTAATCACTCTCATCACTCCGTCGTGGCGTACGGCCTGATCCCATAGTGAAAAATAAGAACAATGGAAACGAGTCAAGTATCACTATCCTTTAGATGAAACACTACCAATCACAAAGAAGCACAAAGCATATTTACATCATGCCAGGGGAAAACAATGAACATGTTGTGGCCTAACTACCTGGACAAAACAATAATAGCCACTATGTATGGACTCTCGTCACTTGGTGCGTATGTAGCCCCCAAACAAGTACACATAGCATTTGAAGTTACCTAGGTGGACAATTCCCTCTTACAAGGTTAGAAAGGAGACTCACCTCTCTCCAAAGATTCATCACCGGCTTCCAAGCCTCTACGACGACTAAAAATGGATGCTCAACGCTCCCAAACTATCCAAATAACGATAATTCAATGAAAATATACTCAATAGATCATAACCAATTCAAATTACAAAGTTCCTCAGCCCGACTCAATGAAATGACCAAAATGCCCTCAGGCCCACGAGCCCGGACCACGAAAATTCTTGAAGAAAATCCCTAACCGATGCTTTACTAATTCAATTAGACATTTTACTCAATTATTCATGCTCAACTCGTGGCTAAATTCCGAATTTCCAAATTTCTAGGTTTTTCTTCAAAATACTAATTTTTCCACAACTTTTCCCTAATTTTCATATTCTAATCCATGATATAATCTTGTATTTAACTTGGAAATAAGTAGAATGATCTTACCTCTTAAGCTTGGTTGACATCTTCCTTGAAATGCTATCAAAATCCGTCCATGGCATATGTAAAATGAAGGAGATATGCCAAAATATCGTTTTAAATCAACACTGCCGAGAACCGACCCTATACGATCGTACCACAGGCTCCGCGATCGCACAGGACTTCCATGTTGCTTCCGAAATTCCTTTTGTGCGTTCGCATAAGTTCTCATGCGTTCGCACAAGCCTAAGTCCCAAAAGCCTCCAAGCGCACCCTGTGCGATCGCACAAGATCGCCTGCGGTCGCACAGGCCAATTCTCTGCAGCCTAAATTTTCCTTCTGTGCGATTTCATACCTTCACGTGCGATCGCACAAGCCAAAATTCCAGCCCTCTAATTTCTTCTCCGCGATCGCACAGCACACCAGATACACCAGAAAATAGCAGCAACAAAAATAGAAGAAAAATGGCATGAAACCACCCCGAAACACACCCGAGGCACTCGGGACCCCGTCCAAACACACGACTCAGTCCCATAAAATCCCATGAACTTTCTCGAGGCTTCAAATCACAGCAAACAACGCCAAAATCACGAATCGCACTAAAATCCAACTTTATGAACTTTGAAATTTCTAAATTTCACATCCGATGTCGAAACCTATCAAATCACGTCCGATTGATCTCAACTTTTGCACACAAGTCATATTCGACATTACGTACTTGCTCCAACTTCCAGATCGCATTCCGAACCCCGTATCAAAATTTCCATTTCAGGTCGAATTCTTCAAAAACCTTCAGTTTTCTATCTTTAGCCAAATGACCTTAAATTGACTGACGGATATCCGAATTCACTTCCGATCGCGCTCCCAACTCAATAATCACCATACGAAGCTATTCCCATACTCGGAATCCCAAACGAACATCAATATCATTGGAATGTACTTCAAGCCAAACTTAGAAAATTTCTTCAAAAATGCTGACTTCCACAATATACACTGAAACGCTCTCGGGTTATCCAAAACCCGTTTCGGACATACGCCCAAGTCCAAAATCATCATACGAACCTGCTGGAACCTTCAGATCTTGATTCCGAGGTCGTTTACTCAAAATTCCAGTCTTACTCAATTTCTTCAACTTAAGGCTTCTGAAATGAATATTTTCCTTTCAATTCAACTCCGATCTTCCTGAATTTTAATCCCAACTATACGCCCAAGTCAATATACCTGAAATGAATCTATTCGTGACTCCCAACTGCTGAACGACGTGCTGGATCTCAAAACGATCGGTCGGATCGTTACACGTGTTCTATCAAATTCATGTTTGATTTTTCCAAGCTCTTATTTAAGAGATTTTATCTGCTCATATTTGGCATACATTTTATATTTCAATTTACCTAAATCTTCTTCTAACTTCGCATGAGAGTGATCAACTATCTTTTTACTAGATCCTAGTCTTATCTTTAAATTTTCAGATTTTAGTTCTAGAATCTCATTTTCGAGTGGTTGACCCTGGTTCATCAAGACAACGGTTTTCTTTTCAGATTCACTGACCCTTATTTCCAGGTCCATGAATTTTTCTTTCATCATTGCACACTCTTTAGATAGTTGATTCTCTTTAGTTGTCTCCTCAGAATCATCAATGAAGTCAAGTAGCAACTCAGAGAGTTTCTCCTTAGATAGAAACTTTATTTTTGTTTTAAGATGTGAGATACTTACCTGTGGTTCTTCATAAGTCTCCTCATCAGATTCTCCAATTGCCATGAGAGCTTGATCTTCTGTCTCACCATCTTCTGATTCTTCATCTGAACTTTCCCCCCAAGCAGCAACCATAGCCTCTGTAGTAGTTTTCTTGGGTTGGACCAGTTCCTTCTTCCTGTTCTTTCTTTCATATCTCTCCTTCCTCCATTCTACTTCTCACTGGGGGCAGTTCTTGATGAGATGATCAGTATTTCCACACTTGTAGCCTCATTAGCTGGACTTTCAGGATCCTTTGCCTTGTTGAAGTTTCCCCCTCTAGAGATGCATTTCTTCCTCATGAGAAAGTTTCTGAATTATTTGGTGATCATGGCCATCTCATCATCCTCCAGATCTGCTCCCTCTGTGATCCTTAGTGCTAGACATTTTTCATTCTTTGGGACATCCATTTTCATGGTTTGCCTTCTGAATTCATAGGCAGTAAGGTTGTCAATCAACTCATCTAGTCTAAGGGTTTCCATATTTTTGGATTCCTGAATGGCAGTTATCTTGCTCTGCCAGGAGATAGGCAGACCCCTTGTCAAAATCTTCTCAACCTTGTCTTCTTCAAGGATGACTCTTCCAAGAGACTTGAGTTCATTAGTCAAGGTTGTGAACCTTTTGTACATCTCCTGAATTGTTTCACCTTCCTTCATAGTGAAGTTTTCATACTGAGAGTATAGTAATGTACCTCTAGACCTCTTCACTCGAGCTGTTCCTTCATGTGCCACTTGTAGAGTATTCCAGATTTCCTTGACAGTGGTGCAGCTTTGGATTCTGCTGTATTCATCTGGGACTAGTCCACACACTAGCCACTTCTTGGCCTTGGCATTCTTCTCCCATTTCTTCAGATCCTCAGCTGTGCAGTCAGCCCTAGTCTTAGGCACATCTACTCCTTCAGCAGTTTTCTTCATTGTTGCAAGTGGTCCATCAGTGACTATGTCCCAGAGTTCATAGTCCTCTCCAATAAGGTGATCCTTCATTCTATTCTTCCACCAAGAATAGTACTGGTCGTTGAAGAGTGGTGGCCTTGCAGTTGATTGACCTTCCCAATTCCCAGGTGGTGCACTCATCTTGATCGTTTCCTAGGTTTTAGCCTTTTCAAGGGTAACCCGCTCTGATACCAATTGATGTTTTAGACTTCAATACTACACAATATTATAGGTTAATTGAGTAGTACCCAATTTTCGAGTGCTGTCTAATAAGAAGAACCTGGTTCTTCTTAGTCTACTACTTACTACTGTTTGCGGAATAATTAAGCAGTAATAGTAAAGACACAGAGATTTTTACGTGGAAAACACTTGGCTCAAAAGGTGAAAAAACCACGACCTACTCCTCATTAGGATTTGCTCAAAACTCTTCACTAAACTCTGAGCCAAAAACGGACTTACAGAATAAACTCTTTTGTAATCCTAGGACTAACTCTAATCCTCTTTGTATCAACTAGCCTCTAGCTAATTTCTACAAAATTCAAGCTAACTCTAACTTGCTCAGTTTGTACCTATTACAATTGCTTCTATGAAAGCTGATAAGATACAGTATTTAAACTCCTACTACAATCAACTAGACTCAATATACAAACGATGGAACTGTTTCTTCTAGTTGAACTGTAGCCTTTGTATTCGCACAACAATTATGCTTGCAAAACCTCTGGAACGTTTGCTTCAGAACTTGATTAACTTTTGCACTTGTGCGTCAACTCTTTCAGCAGTAATACATTGATTATTTATAGAGTCCGTTTGTTGAGTCCATGATTCAATTCTGATCCAACTCTTCCTTGGTAAACGAGTTTGATTGTGACTCAACTTCCTTCCTCTATTTCTGTCCTAGCTGAAAGCAACTTCTATCTTATTTTATCAATTTGCAACCTTTTCGTATTAGAAGGCATTCTCTAGTTCTTTGATACTTAGCAATCACTGATATCTCCTAGACTTGTACGATTCGTGATCCAACAGCTTCATTCAGAAGTGTATGATATGATGGACCTGGTTCAACTGGACACCTTTTGTCAATCTTCAAAACCCATTCAGTGACATGGGCCAACACTTACTCTAACACATAGGTCAAGCAGTACCTTTCCTTTGTGAATCCAGTACCCTCACAAAAACGTAAAGAGCAATTCCACATATTTTAGAAATTAAGAACCATCAAGAACTCAGGATAGAAAAAATTCACTCAAAGAAATAATATTCATATTCCACAAAAGATGAACCATAGGCTTGCCCGTCGTGTACTACTCTACTAATCAAGTTCATTCAGTCAAGATAAGTAGGACTTTAATTGGTTGTATGTAGGCTGCGGGACAGGTAAGATACATATGGATATAAGAGTGGCTATAACTCCCTAGGCACATTCAATACAAATACTTAACGATTCAACCCCACACTTATGTCAAACCATACTCCACCTTCACATCAAATTATATTAACTCCCTATTTCTTTAAGCACAACTACATCACGAGTCACCACTATCCAGGAATATTTTTCACAATAATACAACTTTTCTTTTCTTTTCTCTTTTCTTTTTCTTTTTTTCAATTCAAGTGGATCTTGCTTTTCCAAACTAGTGCACATGTCTCTTTATTTCATTAGTTCCACTCAAAAGCCAAACCAACCACCCCACACCTCAACTTTTACAAAGTTCATAACAATTTGAAGTGCTCACGAGAGGTACAAGGTTCAAATATAGGGTCAATTCAAACAAATGGGTAAGGCTTGTAATGTGATTGCCAAAGAAACAAGATTACATGCTCAAAGGGGTTGACTAAGATTCATAACAATTAGGTGGATAAGTAATATAACTAGCTCAACAAAGAAATTCCTATATCACTTCCAAGACTGAATAAAACTACAATTTCGCTTTGCAAACACAGGGCAAGTTCTAGACATCAGATGCAATGCACAGAATAACACAAAACCTCACCCACACATGTCACATACTCCCTCAAGATCGGACTCATCAAGACACTCTAGCCAAAGTAGTTAAGCAAAGTCAAGAACATACAATTTAAGGTACTTCTACGAGAGTCAAAAACTGAGCCTAAGGGTCACAAATAAAGTACTCACTATTCTCAAGGCATAATAGAGTTAGGAGATGCTGCCTTCCTTTCAAATCAAAGCTCAAGGTACCTACTCCTAATGGAAAAAAATAAAACTAACTACACTCGGATCAATCAAACCCCTCGAAAAAGAACCACGGCCCAAAGAAAAACCAAGGGCGAATTAATACACTACCTAACAAGAAAATCTTTTGTCTTTTTTCTTTCGAATTTAATCCCTCAAGAAAACCGTCAAATGATATCCATCATCGGGATAAATCAAAATTATTTTATTTTATTTTATTTTGTTTTATTTTGTTTTATTTTAGTTTAGTTTATTTTATTTTATTTCATTTTCAATTATCTTTAACTACTGTAACTTACAAACACAACCTACAACTACCAAGAGGAAAAACTCATATACATATGCATACAACACACACATATCCCCCACCCCACATTTTAAATGATAGCATGTCCCCATGACACACAAAAAAAAATGCAAAGGTGAATAAAACTCCCCTTGATCGAGTTAGTCTGTGTCGGAGATAGTGTGGGAGTCTAGATGACAAGGCCGGCAAGTGCACGCAGCCATGCCATGATATTCTTCTCGGATTTGGAATTTTGTGAAGTAAGGGCATCTACTCGAGCTCCCAAGTCTGTTCTTGAGGTACACATCCCCGCCATCTCCTACTCTAAGGCAATCATTCTTGTTTCCGGTCCGCCACTGAGATTTTGCCAACACTTTAATTGTGCGGTGGAGAAGCAGGGACATGCTCATGTGGTGGAGTGGCAGGACAATCCTCACCTTGCACCTCATTTCCTTCTTCGGGCGCATCAGATTCCTCGCTATCCCTCTCAGCAGGTCCAGCAGGGTCCTTCCTAATTACAACTTTAACAGCCCTGAAATTATGTTCGCGCTTGACTTTTCCATCTATGTCCCTATTTTGCGGTACTTTTGCCCCACGTAACCGAGTAACTATATGATGGGAAAAATAACCTCATACCTCTGCACAGGGCAGCGAATGAACATCTCGTTCTGAAAGACCTAAGACATATCCAAATCGTTACCATTTTTAAAGCACCAGATCAGCGCAGCCCTGGGACCATTCACCTCAGTGGTGTTTCCGGAAGGCAGCAGGCGGTTATTTATAATGTAGAGCCAGCACTTCCCTTCAAAATTGAGCGAAGCTGAATGAAATTTGTGCCCCTCCTTTATCCATACTACCTCCTTGCCAGGTACACAAATAGTTCTAAAGAACAGTTGCCATATGTATGGTACTTTGTTGTACGTGGTGTAGTATTCAACTGCATCAGGATCTTCCCTGAATTCTGACAAACGATAGGCCCCTCGAATCGCCTCTTTGAAGACGTCCACACTCTTCTTTCGGACTGTGCAGATATGGTTGTCATGTTTTGGGAAATTTGCATAAAACTCTCGTACAACCATTAAGTTGGCTTCGTCAGGTTCTTTAAAGAATATCCCCAAGTAACGCCTGAACAATTCATGATACATATAGGGACAGTAAGTCTGGAGGGACCCAATATCAATTTCCTTCTCCGGATCATTCCAGGGCTTCCCAGAAGATGAACTTGTTATGATCGCACGGGCGAGCGAAAGCAGATTCTCGCGGCCGGGACGATCCTGCGTGACCGCTTAAGGAGGCACTTGTGGTTTTTGTTTCTTGCATGGCGCCATAATACCTATAACAAACACCAAATATCAGCTAACGAAGAAACTGGTGAACCAAGAGAGGATACTCAGACTTCACCCTCACACTTGGTCATAAAATTACACCCTGAATCTTTTTGTGGCATTTAAACAAACACTTAATATGCACAACTCTTCCTACCCCCCCCCCCCCCCCCCCCCCCCCCACACACACACACACACACAAAAAAACAATTTTAGCCCTAATTAGACTAAGGATACACCAATTTCACACCTAGCCCATTCATGGTAAAATTTAACATCCACCTCACAAGAAAAAAAAATAGAAAAAAAATCTTCTACAACACAAGCAAAATAAAACTAAGAAAGGAGAGAGACAAGGCATCTCACTTACCTGAGAGGACTCGGGAGATAAAACTTGTGAGGATGTGGTAAAGGGAGAAGAGGAGGACAGGTGGTGTAGTGTTGGTTTCTTTCTTAAAGAGAGGAGATGCGAGAAGGGGCGACTTAGGGTTGTTTAGTGAAGGTGTGAGAAAGATGGAATTTTAGAATTGGGGGTTTTGAAAGAGGGGGTTCCGAAATAAAAAGGGAAAAGGAAAACTTACCAGATGCGCAGTTAGTGCATGGTCGCGCACGTTTCGCCTCAACTCACTTCGCCTTTTGCGCGACCAAATGCAGGTGCCTCCCCAGGTGCGCGGTCGCGCACATACACATTTAGAAAGGGACCTTTTAAACATCTCATTTCCTACCTTCCGCGACATGTACCTTCATGCACCTACTACATCATAATATACACTAATTTCTATCTATTTTATGCTATAAACAAAAGTGAAAACAAAATCTAACTAGTAGAAGAGTTAGAGGTAGTTCTGAGTAATAGTCGTCAGATTGACTCAACCGGGCATCCTCAACTAATTTTGATGCTCGAGGATTGCTGCGCAAATCCTCCAGCAAGATATGGTTTTAGTTTGTGCCCATTCACTTTGAAACTTTCTGTTTCGTCATGGTTATGGATCTTAATTGCCCCATATGGTGATACATGTTTCACCATATACGGTCCTGTCCATCTTGACTAGAATTTCCCAGGTAATAATCTGATTCTACTTGTACAATAAGACTTTGTCTCCTTAATGAAACTCCTTTGGCTTAATCAGACGATCATGCCACCTTTTAATCTTTTCCTTGAAAATCAACGCATTTTCATACGCGTCCAGTCTAAACTCCTCCAATGCATTCATTTGTGCCAACCTGTGTTCACCTGCAAGACTAAGATCAAGATTAAGCATCTTAATTGCCCAATAAGCTTTATGTTCTATTTCAAAAGGTAGGTGACACGTCTTTCCATACACTAGTTTGAATGGTGATTTCCCTATGGTTGTTTTGAATGCAGTTCTGTACGCCCATAGAGTTTCTTCCAACTTTACCGACCAGCCCTTACGAGAAGCACTAACCGTTTGTTCAAGAATTCGCTTAAGTTCACGGATATCCACTTTGACTTGCCCACTAGTCTGGGAATGGTACGGGGTTCCTGCTGTGACCACATACTTGGACAGCAGTGCAGCAAATTTCTTGTTCACAAAGTGTGACCCATTGTCACGGATAATCACTCTAGGTTTCCTAAAACTGGTAAAGATTTTTTCCTTAAGAATTCACACATTACCCGAGCATCATAGGTCCTAGTAGGGATTGCTTCGACCCACTTAAAGACGTAGTCAACGGCTACTTAGACATACTCATAAGAATGTGATGATGGGAGCGGAACCATGAAGTTAATGCCCAGTCGTCAAAACTTTCACATACCAGAATGGAGTTGAGAGGAATTTTGTCCCTCTTGCTAATATTACCTGACCTTTAGCACTTGTCACATGCAGCTACATACACTCGTGCGTCTTTGTACAAAGTAGGCCAAAAGAAACCGGCTTCCATGACCTTTGCTGTTGTGCAATTTTCACCATAGTGTCCTACAGCTGCTCCATCTTGGCAGTGAGACAAGAATGCTTTCCATCTCTCCTTCAGGCACATATCTTCGAATAACACCATCTGCACACAATTTAAACAAGAAAGGGCCATTCCAGAAATAACATGTTACCTCACTCTGCATCTTCGGTTTTTGATTGGAGGTCAAGTCGTGTGGCATCCACCCACTCACAAAGTTGGCTATGTCGGTGAACCATGGTGGTCTATCGGAAACTGCTGTAATGGAAAAAATATGCTCATCCGAAAACTCTTCCTGAATGTCCACTGCTTCAACATGTGGTTTCTCCAATCGCGACATGTGGTCTGCCACTTGATTTTCTATGCCTTTCTTGTCCTTGATTTTTGGATCAAATTCTCGCAGCAACAATACCCACCGCATCAGACGCGGTTTGGACTCTTTCTTACTCAACAAATATTTTAGTGTTGAGTGATCAGTATGTACTATTACCTTGCTTCCCACCAATAGGATCTGAACTTATCAAAAGCAAAGACTACTGCAAAGAACTCCTTCTCTGCAGTAGCATAGTTCACCTAAGCATCAGTCAAGGTCCGGCATGCATAGTAAATAGGTCGGAACAGTTTATCTCTCCTCTGCCCTAGCATTGCTCCTACTTCCACATCACTGGCGTCGCACATTATCTCAAAAGGCTCACTCCAGTTAAGAGTCACCATTATATGGGCACTCACTAACATTTCCTTGATCAGTTCGAATTCTCTGAGACACTCTACATTAAATACAAATTTCACATCCTTGGCAAGTAATGTAGTTAAGGGCCTGGTAATGCTGGAAAAATTCTTAATGAACCTTCTATAGACTCCGGCATGCCCCAAAAAACTTTTGATGCTCTTCACTAAGGTCGGTGGCGGTAGCTTGGCTATCACATCTACTTTATCTCTGTCTACTTCAATACCTTCAGATGTGACTTTATGGCCCAGAATTATCCCCTCTTTAACTATGAAGTGACACTTTTTCCAGTTGAGTACTAGGTGAGTGTCCTCACATCGTTTCAGAACAAGTTTGAGTTTCCTCAAGCAATCTTTAAAGTCATCTCCAAATAGAGTAAAGTTGTCCATGAATACCTCCAGACACTTCCCATTCAAGTCTAAAAATATTAACATCATGCATCTCTGGAAAGTACCCTTAAATATGAAGGTGGTTTTCTCAATGTCCTCAGGAGAAATGGGTATTTGATTGTACCCTAAATATACATCTAAAAAACAATAACATCCTCGCCCTGCTGACTTCTCCAACATCTGATCAATGAAAGGAAGAGGTAAGTGATCGTTCCTAGTTGCATCATTTAATCTCCGGTAGTCTATGCACATCCTCCACCCAGTAACTATTCAGGTAGGAATTAGCTCGTTGTCCTCGTTTTTTACCACCGTCATGCCCCCTTTTTCGTCATAACCTGTACGGGCTTATCCATTTACTGTCAGAGATGGAAAATATTATGCCAACATCCATCAATTTGAGTATCTCTTTTTGAACCACCTCCTCAAGATTTTTGTTCAATTTGTGCTGGGGTTGCACCACTGGCTTACTCCCTTCTTCTAACAGGATCTTGTGCATGAAGATTGCAGCGTTGATCCCCTGAATATCGGTTATACTCCAACCGATTGCCTTTTTATGCTTCCGCGGTAACTGCACAAGCATGTGTTTATGTTACTTGTCAAATCAGCAGCGACAATCACAAGAAAACTGTTAGTCTTGAAAAAAGCATATTTCAAATGTGTTGGGAGTACTTTCAATTCCATCTTTGGCTTGCTCCTTCCTTTCTCGAATTCTTCTTCATCTACCACCGAGTTCTCATCTTTCAGTGCCTCAACTTCCTTCTTGATCTCAGGATCTTCATCCTCTATTGTGCTTGATTAACTAATACATCTCTCTAGTGAGTCACCTACCAATTTGTCCAGTTTGTGTTGTTCAGCTAACTCTCCCACCACATCTAGTTTGAGACAAGCATAGGCATATGCCTCATCACATGGATATTTCATCATTCTCTTCATTTGGAACACCATTTTTTTGTTTCCCACTCGTAGCATGAGTTGCCCCTCATATATATCAAGAATAGTCTGGCCCGTGCAAAGGAATGGTCTCCCCAGGATTAGAGGTACCTCCTTATTCACTTTCATATCTACCATAATGAAGTCTAATGGAAAACAAATTTGTCTACCCTTACCAGAATGTCTTCAATTATGCCCTCCGGTATGATCGTGGTCTGATCCGCCAACTGCAAGGATACCGGCGCAGATTTAATTACTCCTAGCTCTCCTTCCGATTTCTTGAACACCGATAATGGAATCAAGTTAATGGAAACACCTAAATCGCACAAGGCTTTGTCAAAAAAATTTCTACCCAACGAGTAGGGTATAGTGAAACTGCTAGGATCCCCACACTTCTTAGGAATTTTGTTTTGTAGAATGGCACTGCAGTAGGCATTGAGTTTGACAACTTTTGTTTCCTAAAGCTTCCTTTTGCTTGAAAGAATTTCCTTCAGGAATTTTGCATAGGTTGTCATCTGTGTGAGCACCTCTGTGAACGGAATATTCGCGTACAACTATTTGAGCATCTCCAAAAATTTCCAAAAGCATTTGTCTAATTTCTCCCGCTTCATATTTTGAGGAAAATGTAATAATGGCATGTGCTTGCTTTCCTCAACTGCGTTGTTCACCTTCTACTTATCAACATCCGTGTTGCTAACATTCTCCTTGGGCAAAGATTCACCAATTTTCTATTCTTCATCTATCTTGGTTGAGTTGATGTCCTTCTCATCCCTTGGTTTTGCCTTTGGCTCTGCTAATGTTTTCTCGCTACTGAGAGACACAACCTTTATTGTCTCTTTTGGATTCTTTTTAGTGTCTGCCAAAAAAGTCCCGGCACCCTTTCTAACAACAATGTTGCAAGCTTCCCCATTTGTCTTTCAAGATTCTAGATGGTTGTGCCTTGCTCCCTGATAGTTGTCCCTTGAGTCTCAAGTTTCTCATAGGATTTATTTATAAATACCTTCATTAGATCTTCTAAACTTGAGTTGTTGGGCTATGGAGGTTGGTATGGTTGCCTCTGTTGAGTTTGAAACCTAGGAGGTCCTTGCACTGGTGCTCTGGGATTTTGCTGATACCATGAGTTCAAACTACTAGTTGAAGAACTTCATGAGAACCCTGGATGCCTATGCCCCATAGAATTGAAATTAGCACCTTCTTGGTAGCTGCCTCAGTTGAAGTTCCCTTTGAGTGTTGATTTCCTTAGCTGCATCTTGACACTCATCTGTCGAGTGTCCCAATCCACAGATGTCACATCCCATCTGTGATTGATTTTGCACATGAGCTAGCATCAGTTGCTTGATGTCCTTAGCCATAGCTGCAATTTGGGCCCTCATTGCTACCGACAATTCTACTTTGTGTGCCCCTGCTGATCTTCTTTGTACCCCTTGATCAGTGGACTAATGTTCTGCATCTTTAGATAGTTCGTTCAAAAGGGTGGCAATCTCTTCGGGAGTTTTCTTCATCAAAGGACCTACAACTGCACTATTAAGCAATCTCCTTGATGATGGTTTTAACCCGTCCCAAAAGTCCTGAAGTTGCATCCATTGCTCCGTTCCGTTGTGAGGACATCTCCTCAATAGCTCCTTAAATCTTTTCTATTCCTCAAACATTGTCTCTCCTTCACCTTGGCTGAAATTGTGTCCCAGTCTTAGTAGTCAAGAAGTATTTTTCCAGAAACTTTGTAGTCATCTCCTCCCATGTATGGATTGACCTTGTGGGCAGACTTCTCAACCCCTGCTTTGCAACATCCACTACAAGAAAATAGGCCTTTAGCGAGGGGAAATTTGGTCGCTAAAAGTCCAATTTCGGTCGTTATAAGTTGATAACGACCGGAAAAAATCTGGTCGTCACCGGTCGTTAAAAGCTCCGACGTTAAAAGTTAACGACCGGTTTTACAATCCGGTCGTTAAAGGTTCTTTAGCGACAGCATAATTTTCGATAGTTATACATGCTTATTAGCGACATGATTTTCCCCTCGTTAAAATGTTATCCGGTCGTTAAAAAACTCTAATCACAATAATTAATTAAGTCAATTCAAGTTATTTTAGCGACCAATATTCCCTTCGTTGACTGTATAATTACTTTTAACAACCGAAATTCCCTTCGTTAATGATCATTTGTCTGTTTGAGAAATATGTCGATAAAGAGTTTTAATGACCACATTTTTCTTCGCTAATATGAAAATGTAATAAATATAATTACTAAAATTTAAATTACATGAATGGTAATAATTCTTTATATGCTTTCATACATGCTCAACAACATTAGAAAATAAACCAAATACTTGATATTTTGTTAGTAGAATGAACTAAAGTATCATATTTACCAGAAACCAATTCAAATTGTAAGACATCTTTTTTAACAATTCCTAAAAAGAAAAAAAAGAAAATTGAAGCATATATATGTACATAAGACAATGTCTTTAATCATCCCTCACACACCATAAACCTCTTATACTTCAAATTGCTCTACACTTTCTTCAAGGATAGGTTCCTTGGACTTCAAATTTTTAATCTATTAAAATAACAAATTTATGTTAGTTTAGTAACAAAGAATAAACAACTAATGATCATACTATAGTATAATATAAAGATGAAAAATTTGAAGTGAAAAAGTACAAGTTGAAATTGATGAACAGGCCTATTCGAATGACTACAAAATCTTTTTCTATGTTGATCCTATAGGCATATTGCTCAACTTCTGAAAATGTAGTCTAAAGTTAAAAATTTCCAGAAAAGGAAGAAAGGGAAAGGATGACTCACAATGCAAGACTTCAATTCGATGATCGAGATAACAAGTGGGGGCTTAGAGAAATAACAACTCTTAGACTTAATCACATTTCCTTGTTGGGATAAAAATTTAAAACTTCACTCACAAACAAATACTAGTACTACGTAATAATATATTTATTTCAAGAATTCAATTCAATGGGATTAGAGTTTAAATTGGATAAAACAGAACAATTAGAGGCCTTACATTATATCAAGGATATAACACCAACATAGGAATAACACTGAATGTGATCCAACGATCTTTATTCCGCAAAAATACTTCTTTTTTGGTAAGGAGTCTCCTTAAGTATTTATATTAAGGATAAATACTTTTTTTGGCAAAAATATCACTAAATGTGATCCAATGTCCTTGTGATGACAACTGTCGTTATACTGTATTTGTTGTAGGAGTCAAGGGCGTGGTGAGAATACATGCCATTTGATTTTGTCAAGGACTTGAGACAGTGTAAGGAATGGGACAGACAAGGATTGTGAAGATGACTTTTTGGTGGAGAAGTTTCAAGGTGATCTGAGGCAATTGTTGGATGATAAATAACGGCAGCAGGTGGTTGAGGGAACATGTTTGGATGCTACTAATGATAATGGGAACAAGTCCATTGTAGTTCATCAAGGATTTGATGTTAATAAGTTGCAAAATACAGCGATTGTTGCTAAGAATGCATCTGGGCAGCAACAGGTCACAAAAACTGAAAAAGAACTAGCTAATAGTGGTCAAATTATTCTTGTAGGTGATGTTTCAAAGGTGGTGAAGGGTCAAGGAAGTGAACTCAGTGTTACAAACTAATCCTAAGTTGGATGGTAATGGGGAGGTGGCAGTTGCAGGGATGCAGCTGGTGAACCATCTGATAAATCAACAGGTTTTAAAGCTTCTTTTGTGGCTAATGAGGGGCAAGAATCATATGGTGTAGCTAAAGGATCCAATGTTTGTAAGCTACTGCCTATAACAGCTAGTTCCAGTGCTGCTACAGGTCCTGTTGACGCTACTGTAGTTAGGGGTTCTCATGTTTTTGAAGAATTAGCAAAGCACCTATGCCCAATGGCACACCAGTTTGACGCGAGTACATTAAGGCAATTGAAGGATCCATGTAACATGAGGAATGACTATAGCATAGACCATTAAAAAAATGTAAACAAGCAAGAATCTGATTCTTCAATGACTGAACGTCGACATATGATTTTATAAACTAATCAGTATAAAGTAGTGCAAACTGCATAAAGATGTCATTTATTATTTATATGACATGAGAGAGAGAAAAGCATGAGATTCTCGTAACCTTAACTTCTACGGTAAATTCTCAAGGAATAACTTTGTGTAACTCTTCGCTATGAACAACCACTGCTATTCTGTGGACAAGGAGCTTTGCCACCTTGGGCTCTTGCACCTAAATTCAAAGGAGTAGATGAACATCTTATAATCAAGACACAAGAAAGAAAATGAAATTTAAAATAAAAGGCTTTATGATATTACCTCCTCACGAACTAAAGGTATGATACAATCAACTCCACGTTCAATCTTGGCAAGAAAAAGTTTCATCGCAGTACATGCATCATCCAGACAATTATGTGGAGAGTCCTTTCGAAGTTCAAAACCTAAAACAGACTATTTGGAAACTATTGTAAGCAAATAATAACATTCACCAAGCAGAGCTTGTGATAAATAGTTAAATACTTGTTAATATTCAGTTTATAAAAGGTACCACAGTTGGAGAAAAAAAAAGAACAGGGAGACAAACCACAAAGACTGCTAAAAAAAGCAGCACCGCTATTTTACTAAACAAAAAACGAATAGAGTTATTTGGAGTATTCAGATAAAAGCATTTGAAAAAATATCTGCACTTATAAATTCCCAAATAAAATAGGAATCCAAAGTAAGGGTTGATATGGCCAACAATTCAACAGAGTGGACATATCGTAGCATGGAAAAGAAATACTAAGATTAAAAAAGCACAACTTACCTTACACAAATTACTTAAAGAAGGTTGTTTATTAGAAGGTTGATCCCGATATTTGAATACATAAGATGTGTCAATCACTCTTGCATGATCTATCTTCAAGCTATTAAGAACAACATAACAGAGCTTTATCAAAAAAGAAAATAAAAGAAAAGAAGCGAAGGAAATAACTGAGGAAAAGCACGGCATAATACTCTAAGTACGGGGAATGAAAAGAGAAAAGGGAGTAGAAGTAACATTAAAGCCTGGGGATATTAAAAAGAGACACATGATCATAAAAGCCATGTCATTTCCATTTACCAGTAGATGTGCATCAAAGATTTGAATGTTAATTAAAGACCATTACTTATGATGCAAGATGTAGTTTACCTCGAAGGTCATTGTGTAAACTGCGGCCAATCAATATGGTTTCATGTGATAATAGCTTCTTCATGGACATCTGTACATCAGCCAATGAACAAGAAACTCCATCTAAATCTCCAACGGTTATTCCAGTAATCTGAGTTCTGTAATCTGCAATTGGTTTGTTTGGATTCACAAACTCATTGAGTCTAGCCTCCTCGTGTGATGGAAATGAATAATCTGTCGGATATTGAGGGTGCTCAAAATTTAAACGAACCAGTCCCTGCACTGTCACAATATCAATTTATTAATAATTCTTCCAATTTTGATTTTTTCATTTTCATTTTTTCTATCACCATGCCTTGCTAGCTTGCGAGCAACTTGACTATAATCCATCGAGCAGCATGTCTTTCCCACAAGCACATGTTGTCAATGGTAACTCCGCCCACAAAGGTTAGAGAAAATCACTCATCATATCATGTGTTGTAGCTGGTATTCAAGCCACGGATCTCCAGGTTGTCACTCTCAAATATCAACTATATATTAACAAGTTATAGCCGCAGTAAAATTCTAACAGAACAAGTTATAGCCGCAGTTAAATTCTAACAGAACAAGTTATAAGACCAATTAGCAGCGACTTGACATGAATTAGCTACTCTCAACCCACTTAAGTAGATTTTTCCCAACTA
This sequence comes from Nicotiana undulata, assembly GCA_005239495.1. Lineage (NCBI taxonomy): Eukaryota > Viridiplantae > Streptophyta > Magnoliopsida > Solanales > Solanaceae > Nicotiana > Nicotiana undulata. The sequence goes on along the minus strand of ML274581.1, from coordinate 34,525 downwards.
TCTTACAACAAAACCACCCTAATGTCGCAGTTATGATTCGTAATAATACCAGAAAGCCAAAATATACTCTTCACCTGTACGTGGACTCACTATCCCAGGACTTTTTCTGAAGCTTCTCTGCAGCATCTCGATTGGAATAACATTGAAACACTTTTTTAAAAAGCTGCACAAAAGGGACATTATGGCATTAGTAGTAGCAGCATTATTTTATGCTAATTAACCGAATGAAAACAAGAGGTAATCGATGTTAACCACCTTTATGTCATCCTCTTGACTAAATGTCTTCAACAACGCAAGCAGATCATCAACGGACCTCTTGGACGGGTCACTCAAGCTAACCCCTAACTTCTTGTCATACAATCTCAAAGAATATTTCCACCCTCCGCTACTTCCTTTCATCTGTCTCTTTTGAGCTAACTTGACAATTTCGACTAGAACCTTTTATAACAATTAAACATGAGAAATTACATATCATTGTTCCTTCGGAAGCTAATTGTTCGTAATTATCTATTGTACATAAATTTTGAATTTGCACTATTGGGAAGCCTAATTACTGTCTAGTTCTACAAAAACAATTTGTAAAACCAGCTCAGAAATATGAACAACATATATTTATAAATCGTTTAACCAGCTAATTGTACTTAACTCCTGCAAAAGTGGGTACAATTATGTACAATAATCAAACTACAATTCGTATTGCATCTAATCCAGTATTTTTCAAGAGAACCAAGAATATAGAAATGACGGTCGTTTTATCATAGAGACACAATCACCAAGTCAGCAAAGTCAGAGGACTAACTTGCTTACGTACTAAGTTCCTTGCTAATCCATGAACTATATACGTAGGTTGAAACAAACTTTGGTACATATGACATATATACACACACACCTTGAGGGGGAAAATAGCTAGACTTAGACCAAGTTAAATACGTACAGAAGTAACAGTGCACATACTAGTGTCTCACATAGGATAAATGTACTATACACATTGTAAAGTATGCCTACAAAAGACTGCATCATACGACGTTCAACTTTTACGCATTCTCCCAATCTTTTCTCCTTTTTTGTCTTCTCATATACCTCCCCACCCCTTCTAAATCAATATCGAATGAGTATGACACTTTGGTACAATGCATAGTAGCTAAAATCAGTGCATCGATGCTTCTCTGGTCACTCATCACAAAGTTTTCTACTAGTGTCATTTCCAGCATAGTTGTTATATAATAAGCTTATGAGGATTCCTTAAGGCTGCTGTATAATTAGATAAGCTATAATGGAGGAAAGGACCAAAAGACAACAGTGCATCCACCCTTGCTCTAGATTACTTCTAGTTGAAATACAAGACTTCTCCCCTTTTTCCGTCCACTTTGGTTTAACATATTGATTCATCGTATTGTCCAATCAGTGATCATGGCCTTGTAATATTAAACATTCTATTTTGGTGAAATGCTAATGTTTCTCTACTCTAGAGACTACCTCAATGACGCTACTTTTGGTGCAACTGAGGTAAAAGAACTAAAGCAGGTAACGACTGCAACTGGTACTCAAACAGTTGTGGCTCATACTGCTGGTGTACACGATGGAAGTGAACCTGGTGCAAGACTTTGAATTCGCAGTAGTGAATCTAAAATTGCTGGGAATGTTGATGGGCCGAAGAAGATAGGTATGGGAGATGGAACAGTAAAGAATATAAGTGGAGAGGATTGGACAGTTGTTGCTCGATCACTTTGCTAATCAGCAGCAAGCAGCGACGCATCGATCACCTAAAAATAGGAGATCTCCCGGTGTGAAAGACCAGGTCATAACATCAGAGAATATCGAGTTTTCTAACTCGTTTGATGCACTTCTCGATGAGCATGATCATGTGATGAATGAGGAGAGAAAGAATGTGCAACAAGTACTTTGTGATACAACTTCAAAAACTGGACAAGCCACATCTTCGGTAAGTGAAAAACAGTAGCAGACCTCACCGTAGAATCAGTCAATATATAGATTGAAATAAATTTTATATTTTTTGTCATTCTTTCACCAAAGTGAACACCAACATCCATATACATACAAGTGTGATCACAACCCTCTAAAAAATATCAACTTTAATTTCAGGAGGACCGATATTTTGACAGTTATACTTGGCAGTCAGTGAGACTGATAGCACAAAATTGACATTCAGAATAAACTGTTAGAGAAGATGATTTAATCGTGGCAGGAGATATAGAAATTGCTCGTAAAAAACAGATATATCTCAACAGATGGGGAATCAAATCACAATCTGTGATCTGGCCTCTCTCATCCCTCCTAGTTCAGATGCCTTTTCTAGCGAAATTATCACTCAATTCACATAGAAAGGGGTAAAATTTTGAACCTTACCTTGATGAGAAGAAACTCGAAGATGAGAAGCAGTTGTCAATGGAGGTGACGAGTAGCTTCGTTCGCTAATTTGCCGAATTTTACGAGAAGATCAATTTCTCTAATTGTTTGAATTCGATGTAGCAGTTCTCTGCTAATTCGTTCAAAATAGAGGTTTACGATGGAACTGTTAGAGAAGTTGACGTCTTCATACTTTTTAGGTTTATACGAATTGTTTAGAGAACTAGTGGATGTCTTAGGGTTTTTTCCTTTTTTGGGGGTGGGGTGGGGGCGGGAGATTTTGGCGGAGATGTGGGGAAAAATGAGGGAAAGGTTAGCGCCTTTTATTAATTAATAATTATTTAACGACTGACTATGTTATATTTTAACGGTCGAATACTATCTGCTCGTTAATATTAAGTTAAAAATTAGTTTTAACGATTGGAAAAAAATTTGGTTGTTATAAATACACTTATAACGACCGGTTTTATGTCCCTTCGTTAAGAAGTGGTCGTTAAAAATCAAATTTCTTGTAGTGATCCTTAAGTGAGAAAGGGAATGCTCCGAGGTAGATAACATCATGTGATTCTCCATTGTAGCGGAATGTGTTCATAATTTCATCAAAGTCCATCAGATGGTTGTTCGGATCTTCATGGGGTTTGCCTCTGAAAATGCAATTGTTCTGAAAGGTCTGGATGACTCCCTGTCTAAGTTCAAAATTGCTGGCATCAATGGGTGGGAGCCTCACAGTAGACTGTTGTTGGTTCTACACCAGCCTAGCATAATCTCCTAGCAATCTCCCATGCCTAGGAACTGCATTTTCAAATTCGTCCTCGATCATGTTTCGGTTGAGATTGAATCTTCGATCCTCGTCAACCGTTTCATCTGCAATTCTACGGGCTGCTTCAGCTACTAACTGTGCTTCATGTTGCTGAGCCGCCTTCGTAGCTAGGTCCACTACCTATTTGTTGTTCACCATTGTATCTTGAGTTAAAGGCTGACCCAACAACAATCCACTCGATCCTTTCTCAATTCTCAACTGCCTTATGTGCTTGCCTAACTCGGGGTCGTACATCACCAAGTCCTTTGTAGTGGATCGAGTCATACACCACTGAACTTAACCCGTTGACTACACACATATGAGAAGAGCGTAAAAAGGAAAATAAAATAAAGTTGTTCTTGAATTAGCATTGAAAAATAATTTAAACACTATTAATCGCCAATTTACGGCAACGGCGCCAAAATTTGACGAGCGCAAAACCGGTGAATAAAATGTAGGCTCGCTAGTCAAAGATAGTATAATATTAAAACGTCTCCACATGGATTGATTTAAATAATGTTCTAATAAATCTTCAGCTCAACACTATCCAAGAAAATAAACCTTTGACTGATGTTATTATCGACTAAAAATAAAACTAATATTATCAATTGTAAGAAACTAATGACACTTCAATAATTTAGTAGCAACGATTGAATATCAGGCTGAAAAGTAAGGTTTATGACAAGATATGTGATCAACTATTATTTCGGGTAACTCTGTGTTAAATTCATTCTTAACTTCTATTGACTCCTTCGATTTTAACAGATGATTAGGCTACTTTAGGAATTCAAATTCTTCTTCCGAATGAAAGTGACTCCTTTAATCAGCCTAATAACAGGTCTTATGAACATATGCACAAAAATAGTGAATGAATGATCTTTCAAAGAACACCTCATGGTTATTCTTCTAAACTGGGTTAATTGATAACTCTCTAAGCTCTTTCAATTACCTAGAAGAGGCGTAAAATCAACTCAAACAAAATGGCACAATGCAAATAGCATCAACACTTCTATTTCGATTAAAGTAAAACCACAATAAGCCTTGTAAATCAATTAATAACGCATTCAATGAATTCGGCAATTAACATAGAGTAAAAACCAAAATGATAGTCAAATCACAACATCCGTCAATAACCCTAAGGAAGATTACTCCATAATAGAGAAAATATTCATACCAAGAGTATTAGAAAAATAAGAAGACATTACAATTTTCAAATTCAAACAAACTTGCGTATTGAATGAATTGGATCAAGTATTTTGCTTTTGCGTTGCTTCCTTGCCTTCTTCTCTTCCCAAAAGTTGCTCTAAAAATATAAGATACCCTCTTTTTAGAAGTTGGGCTTCATATAGGTCAAGGGGAGTCGCCTCCAAAATTACCAAAATAGGCTTGGGACAGTTTTACAGACTGGACGTGCGGGCCCCCGCACCTAGGCAGGTGATCGTGCAACTGGTCGCGCACTTTAGACAGTGTTCTGCTCTACTTGCGCGCCCAGTGCGCGGTCGCGCACCTGGATGGCTTGTCGCTCAATCCTTCGTTTCTCTCGTTGAGTGCATTATTGTCCGTTTATCCTCGAACACGATCCCAGCTTACTCCGTGGGCTTTTACTCGGACTTCAAGCTCCATAACAGCTTGAATTAGCTTCACAACCTCATTGTAACTCGAAATCACTCCTATAAAGCATAAAACACACACTCAGTGTAAATAAATACCATTTAAAGCTCAAATACTAGTAAATTGCAGCGAATTAGAGTGCAATTGATGGCCAATATACACAATTATAGTCTACCATCAATGCATTGTACAGTTATCTACCACAAACAACATTCGTCTACCATGCATTTTGTGGTCAAACCAACGGATATATTCATCAAAAAGCACATTTGTCAACCATGCTCTTTTGTTTGCACGATTGTGACAATTCAAGTTGTTCATGTTGACATTGTTGAAGGAATGTGGCTTTGCATAATTTGCAATAATCTATAAAGGAAATTTTTCAGATCATCCTCATTGCAACAAATAACAACCGTGGGCCTTTCTTTGTCATGCTTTCTTCCTTCAAGTTGTTTCGTAGCAAGAGAATGATCAACTTGTAACTTGTAAAATAAACCAGTTTTATCGATATTAAAAATATCTTTCATAGTTAACTAGTATATTTTTCCCCTTATGGACTTTAATTTCGTCTCCATGTCTTGCATATCAATCGAACCACACTCTGCGAATCGTCAAAATGACTTGATACCATGTCTTAGCTTGAGCCAACCTTGAGAAAAATTGTGCCCAAAATCTTGTTGAGGATATAAATGTTTCATGGTATCTCTCGCCTTCTAAAAATTAACTATCTGGTTATATTCATACGGTTTTGATATTGGAGGAACCATTCATAAACAACCTTCTCCATGTCTAAAAAAATTTCTTTCTTGGTATCCCTTCTTTTTTCTAAGTTAGTCGAAAGATACTCAGCCAGTCGTTTGAGTGTGTTTGATATTGTACCTTGACTAACTTTCAAATGAAAATTTCATCAAGCCACATCTGTAAATCTTTTTTGAGTGCATGTGAAATGATCTCTTTTGAACTCACTTAATGCTTTATGTATTTGATTAGTCATTGTCGACTTTGTGACATCTTTTAGATGAGAAGCCATTGTTGGATACGGTTTAATGAATTTTTCTACGTTGCTAGTTTTTTCTCTCACCATCCTACATTGAATATTTTTAGTAAAAATATAATAATTATATTTTGATTATTAAGAAACAATGAACATTACAATAATTTATTAATTACAAAGAATAAACAACAAACATTACAACGAAACATTTAAAAGAAAAAATATTACAATGAATCGTACATCATACATTGTACTTTATGCCTAATGAATTTATTTTTAAATTAATCCAGTAAATATGATATATATATATATATAAATATATATATATATATATATATATCATATTTACTGGATTAATTTAAAAATAAATTCATTAGGCATAAAGTACAATGTATGATGTACGATTCATTGTAATATTTTTTCTTTTAAATGTTTCGTTGTAATGTTTGTTGTTTATTCTTTGTAATTAATAAATTATTGTAATGTTCATTGTTTCTTAATAATCAAAATATAATTATTATATTTTTACTAAAAATATNTATATATATATATATATATATATATATATATATATATATATATATATATTAGTAAGATACAATGATTTTGATGTAATCAAAATGAGCCTTTACTCAATCTCGAAAATATTCTTTAAATTAATAAATATTAATTTATCGATTGAATAATATCTCTACAAATAATATTTCATGGTCCCGACAATATTAATTTAGAGAGGTTCTATTGTACATTGCTTGTCCATACATTAGGAAATGTCTTGTTACCACTATAAATGTATATTGAGTATGGCTATATTTAGTATGGATTTTATAGCGTATACTCAATTTACACTTTATACAGTAAGTATACATTTTACTTTTCAGTATAATATGTATAAATAGAGGTGGCAAAATGATTAAAAGAAAATAGTTATCCACCTATATTATTCATTAAAAAATGGGTTGGATAATGAACTTTTTTAAAACGGATCGAATATGGATAAGAACCATATATCCACTTAGAAAATTGTTAACCAAATGGATAACTAATGTATATAACTTTTACATTTGTAAAGCCTCAAATTCAGGGTTCTTCAAGTTTGGAAGATTAGTAGTTATCTCATAAGTGATCATATTCAAGAAGTCATGGATATTACGGTCCATATTATCCGCCGGATAACCCGTTTTTTATCCATCTCATATACGGGTCTGATCGGATAATTATCTGTTTTTTGAATTATCCGTTTTCGACCCGCTCATATCTTATCCGACCCGCTCATTTGCCACCCCTATGTATAAACATCGTGTACACAATATATAATCTAGGGATAATTAGTGTATCCTATATACACGCTGAGTATAAATTGAGTATACAGTATTTATATAAAAAGTATACACTTTACCTTATAATTTCTTGTTACATAGAGATATAGTTCGTTCAAATCTGAAGCTGCATAATTTTTAGGATGGCTTTAGGAAAAAGACATGGCAAAAAAATTTGTCAAATCTTGTGATGCCTAGAAATTCTGCTTCTTCAAGTTTAAGACAAGAACTTCGTTGTTTTTCGCTGCATATCTGGTGGGTGTAGGAGTATGTGTGTATTTTTGGATGAAGGATCCGTTAGTCAAGTCTTGAATATGGATGAGAATTTGTTGGATTGGATTTTGGGAATATCTGTTGGGGTTTGTTCTATCGGGTGCAATAACCTAGGGATCTTTATACAAATAGTTGATCGAATATTCGAATTTACTATTTACTTATTCTATCTAGTATACATAAATTATTTAATAATTATACACTATTATACACATATTATACATCCGTTGACTATTTTAAGTTTAAGCGCTTGAGTAGATGGTTATTTAATTAATTCTTCTTTCGGGGGACTAATTGTGTAAACATCCAATTAATTTGGTGGAAAAAATCAGAAATGGCCTGATTTACGATTGATAATTGAAAAATAATTTGAAATTTAGCTATGTTTTTATGTAACGATAACATCTGAATAAAAATATCCGAAAAAGTTCTAGCATAAGATGCTGGACTTCGAATTTTTTCCATATGAGATTATATTATATTATGCTGAAATTCCATAATGAGCTGGAGTTCCAACATAATATGCTGGAAATTTATACGTACGGATCCATAATCCAACATGTTATGCTGGAACTTTCCGTGTTTCAGCTAAGGATATTTTGTCCAGATATTATCTCTGTATAAAATAATTATTATTTTTTAATGACAGTGCAAATGTTAATTATTTTTCGATTATCAGTCCGAAAACTGACCAACTGATACTATTTTCACCATTAATCTACAATATTGAGATGAAGCCCATAGCTTTAAAAAGGCCCAAATAACTAACTTTCCTAGTTTTGTAGTTTGTACTACTATTCTATTGAGCAATTGATTGACAAAATATTTTGTGTGAATGAAATTCAAAAGCGGTATGGTTCCATGGAAATAAAGCTAAGCCAACCCTCTCTTCCATTGCCCTTCAAAGCTTCTTCGTTTAAAGCTAACTCCATATACAAGCACTTCATTATAATTCCTAAGGTTCTCTTCTAACACTTTTGTGACGCTGTGAAATGAAAATATGCAGTAAATGATTTCTGGGTTTTGTTTGTTTTTTCAGAGGTGTAAATACCAAATTCAAGAGTTTTTCTCAAATGGTCAACACTTGAACAATTCCAAGCAATTCTTGGTTCATGTGGTGAAAGAGTTAGTATTCTTTCCTTTAACTATGCATTTCTTACATTTAGGGAAAATGGGGTTACTTTTGTTTTAATATTGGTGCATTTTTGGTAATTGCAGGGATGAAACGTTGACTTCAATTTCGAAGTTATATGGAGTGCCTATTTATGAAATTGCTGCTGCGAATAAGGAAATTATTGATGTTGACCTTGTCTTTGAGGGCCAAATTCTCAACATCCCTTCCTATATCACAACTTGCTCGCAAACGGTAAGATTTTCTGGATTCATTTGTGTTAACAGTTACTAATATTCTATTGAACATTGAGCTAACATGCTAAATCCTGTCGGTTTTCGTAGTTTGTTGAATTGTGTGACCATATCGTCTAAAAGATTTAAGTTATTAGCGAGAGTACATTTTCTAAAAAAGACAGTCTGATGCATAAAATATCTCGCAATTTTATAGGGTCCGAGATGGGCCGTGTCCCAAGGAGTGTGATGTAGACAGCCTACCCTAATGCAAGCATTAGTGGCTGCTTCCATGGATCGAGCCCGTGACCTATAGGGCACACGGAAACAACACGAGAATACTTTTTTAATTACTTAATTATATATGTCTCAACATTGCCCCTCACGTGTGGACCTAATTCTTTTCATGAGTTTTTGGGTGGTGGTGAGATTATAACCAAGGATTTCTACATGTTCTAAGATATTTCTAGGATATTTCTCGTCTATAAAAAATGGAATGTCTCTGAGTCATCAGATTAGCTTTAATTTGTTCATTGCCTGTGCAGCTAGGTGCTAAAATAATTGGCATGTGATTTTGTATCTGTTACCTGGATGAGCATGAACCGTCATCCCCGAAAGATGTTCTGAAATTCTAGTGTAAATTCCAGCTAGTTTGTCTAGTCATTCACTCACACCTTTGGATTTGTTGGAATAAACTACAAGATTGGGAAGCCCGTAGAGATTGTTCTGTCCATATAATATCAAGATATGCATTCGCGTATTTGACGAAACCTTGTAATATATTTTCTGAAAAACTTGGATGCAGCATTTACGTCATATAGCAGAGAAATGGGTCTTTTTAGTAAAAGTGTTCTTATTTGCTTCTGATTGGAATTTTCTTTTTCTAATGTTTTCTTATCAGTGTCAAAGAAAGATGATCAGATTACCTAAAATTGATGTGTCTGAAACGAACCGGCGCTTGAAACTTTATGGCAAAGACTTCAACCAGAAGATCATATCTGTGCTTTCATGCCGTCACTTACCATATGTAAGAACTTCCTAGAGAGATGTCGTATCTCTGTCTCGTTTGTTAAAATAATTATATCTATTGCAAATGATTAGTGTGCAGAACCTTTTGGAATGTTGATAGATACCTCAACAGACTTGTGAATGTTATTATCAGGCTAAAACCACTGGTTATTTTCTAGTTCTGGTTCCTCTGATAGCCTTTTGCATCAGATGCATAGTGAATGCGTTTCACCATAGAGTTGCTAGAAATAAATTGCAAGATGTTCATCAGGCATCTGGAAGCATGAGATGGAAATTAGCTCTTCGTGATTTGAGCGATCCAGATGCGTCCTATACTGATCCAAGACCTGATATTGATGTAAGTATTTCAGAGCAAAAAATTACAATTTTGCTTGCAGTCTTCCTTCAGTTTTCCGCTCTGGTTCATGTTTTGTTTTATTGATTCTATAATTTCCTTGGTGTAATTCAGTTCTGTAATTTTCATTATAAGGCATCTCAGGGAAAAGAGGATACTTTCATGACATGTTCTTGGCAATTCTCCACCGAATTTCAGGAATAACTAACAACTAAGGGGTCGTTTGGTTTGAATACGGCTTATGCCGGAATAAGTTATGCTGGGATAAGTTATGCTTGGATTAGTTATCCTGTATTGTTTTTTATCCACTATATGGTATGTTGTATTAAAAATGACAATTGCATAATTTCTAAGAAGGTATAAGTTATACCGGCACTAATTACCCCACCCTCTACAAGATATAAGTTATCCCGATACTATTTTAATCCCGGGATAACTTATATCAGGTTTGCTAACCAAACAAGTATTAAGGTGGTATTAAATTTTTATACCAACACTATATCTTCTTATACCTCATGCCAAACGACCCCTAAGGAATCGTTTGGTTCAATAGCGGATACCCAAGATATCATATGAGGCGCGATATCTGATGGGATTAGTTATCCCACATTCTATATGGGATAACTAATCCCATTATTTTAGTGTAAAAGTTATCCCGGGATTAGCTAATACCCCAAACCAAACATGAAATAAAGTTAATCTAAAACTTTATCCCGCAATTATTATACTATGTACCAAACGACCCCTAAGGAATCTTTGGAAGTGCACGAAGTTGATGTTTTTCCTGTAATGTGGTTGGATTCTTGCATCACATGAGCTTATTTTGCCTTGAGAACTTCACGACTATCAGGGAGCTTTCGGCTGAAAATTTGATTATTTGATCATCTACAATACTAGTATCTTATTATCTTAGCATTGCTTTCTGTCATAGAAATTAATGCACGTGTATTCGTCTTGTTTTCTGTTAATGTTTTGCGAAATCTGTGACTACATAGTTTACACCCTGCTAACATAATGAAACTGCTGAACAGAATGTCACAGACGATCAAGATAATTTCCATTCGGAAGATCTTTCACGTGCTTATGCTAAACTGGACCACGATTATCAGAAGTTTTTAGCTGAATGCGGGATGAGTAAATGGGGCTACTGGCGCGGTGGTTCATCTAAATAAGAATTCTGGAGTATTGACTATTGCGTTACAAGTTTTACGATTATATTGATGAATGTATATAGTGCAGGTTGTTGATGAATGTATATAGTACAGGTTATTGTTGAATGTATGAGTTTGTCTGATTGCATTGCCAGGTTATTGTTGAATGTATGAGTTTGTCTGATAGCATTGCCAGGTTATTGTTGAATGTATGAGTTTGTCTGCTAACATCTAAAATTATTTTATATTGTCAGCACTTAGAAGTTCAACTCAAATAAATGAAAAGGTTTAACTTGCATAGATTGATCTCAGGTCAGTGAACATGATAATAATAACATTGAACTGCTACCCCTTCCGTCTCAAATTATTTGTCGTAATTTCTAAAAATAGTTGTCTTAATATATTTGTCATTTTAGAAGTTCAAAAGTAAATTAATTATGTTTTCCTATTCTACCCTTAATATCAATTGCTCTTGGAGATTAAATACCTTTTATGAGTAAGCATGAAACGAAGAGAGATTATATTTTAAGATATAAATAATGGTAATAGTAAAAAAAATCTATTAATATTTCCTTAAGGAGCGTGTAAAAGAAAAACACGACAGATAATTTGAGTAGAAAGAAATAGTGTATATATCTTAAATCAATACTCCCTCCGGTCCATAATAAGTGACCAATTTGCCTTGAGCACACCATTAGGAAATACAAAATTCTAGACATTAATAGTTAGTATGACTAAATTACCCATAAGGTGCTTGCCCTTAGCACTCCTGATTTTATCTTGTAACTGTTTGATCAAAAAGTATGAAATATTTTATTAAATTAATTAAACAAGAAAATGATAGGTAAATTCTAGTTAAAGATAATAAGTCCTAGATTAACACGTACTTGTATAAGTAATGCATGATGGTATTTAAATCAATTTAATACAAATGGTATTAAACGATGTTGTTATGAATGAATGGAAGAAGAATGATAAGCAATAACTGCATTAAATGACAATAAAAATAAATAAGCAGAATGATTCATCCAAATATTGAATGAGTTGAACGATTCTTCTTTCTGACAACGATGTAAGACAAATGGATATGAGAATATATGGGGTTTTCTCGGATCTGATGCGAGAAAAGGTAGGATAAACAACAAATTGAATCCTTATGGAAAGGTAATATTTTGCATTTCCTCTCTAGATTCAACTTTTCATAAGAGTTCTTATCAACTAGAATATTACATTAATTTTGTCTTATCTCTCCTACTATTTATATGGGATATTCCCAAAGAACCCTAAAAAGTACAACAGATGGAATATTCAATGGAATATTTCCTTTGAAAGTTCCAAAGCTATACAAGTCGTTACTTCACTTCCTACTGCTCGACCTCGGCCCTAATGGGCTACTCAACGACTCAATCTTGTTAACCCCTGACTAGTCGTCCGTGACGAGATACAGTTCTCACACTTAATCACCTTTTCATGTCGAGTTTCCTCGGTTGAATTTTGACTCATACAGTAAGTCCCTCCGTTTATCGAGGTCGTCTTTGGTCGACCTCAATGAGCGGACTTCATCAATCGCAGTTCTGGAGAAATTCGGACGAGGAGGTCGAGTAATGATGATCGCAGCCGAGATGATGATGTGTCGCTCTGAGAGTTGTTGTCAATGAGGCTGGTTTAGAGTGACATCACAGTCGTATGCTTCATCATTACACATCTTCCCGATGCATTGCATCGTTCCTTGTGTCACTGTCGTTTCGATTCTAGTTCTTTTGACGATTGTTTGCATTGGTTCGAGCGTCGTTGTTTTCTATAAATAAGAGGGTGGAAACCCTTTGGAGAAAACTTAACACTCTCTAATCATTCGAATCTGCACATCGTTTCTTCTCTTCTTTATGCGTTCATATTTTCTGCAACTTCCACCATCACAACGTCTTCTATACTTTCGGTTCAATCATATACATATTAGCAAAGGATGGCTAGCGTACCTTCTAACCCTGAGGTGACCTCAGATACAATTCCGTTGTCGGTGACTATGCCCTCTGACGGAGGGGAGGCCATTGTTGTGGAGGATGAAAGCTTCCCTACTGTGGAAGAAATCGTTCCTCGTAACCCAGGCTCCAAGTCGGATTTTTTGAAATCATCTACGGATGACCCTGAGCCCGTGAAATCCGAGATGGAAAAAGCCCATATTGCCGCACTCAGGACCAAATACAACATCTCCACTCACATTGACCTGGTCCCAGCTGTGAACGACGTGATCCAGGTTCATCGTCTTGTGTATTGCGCGTTTTACGCATACCCATTCCAAGTGGTTTACTCTCTTCCACTTCCTTCGTTGGCGGATGAATTCTGTCACTACTACGGCATCTGTACGACCCAACTCTCCCCCTACATTTATAAGCTCTTCCTTATGCTAATAAAGTTCGATGAGCTGACCAGCTGTGGGATTTCTATCTGCCATTTGTTGCATCTCTTCGTGCCAAGATTTCACAGAGGCATGGTGATACATATTCGCCACCGTGGGACCAAGGGGGTGGTGGCAGGAATGGACGATAAGGCGAAAGATCGATTTTGTTTCAACTTCTTTTTCATCAAAACCGAGCACGTTGTGGCGAGCCCTAGTGGATTCCCCGAGAAGTGTAACTTTGACCATAGGTGCTTTTGCTGATTGAAGTATGTTCCTTTTTTTGTGTGACTTGAACGTTCTTTTTTTTCGTGTATCCGAGAAGCATCCTCTACATTGGTCACCGATATTCGCGACTGCGTGGCCCAAATCTTTCCCCACACACTGGGGATCTATGACTGGTTGTCGTTCAACAAGAAATTTGGACCTAAGCCTTCTTCGGCCGCTAAGTCAGGTTCTGATCTTTACTACTTCGACCTCATTATTGTCCTCTTTTCTACTAATGATTTCCCTTTGTTGTTAGGTCAGAGAGCTCCGAAAAAGGTGAAGGCTCCCGTTCCTGCATATCTCCAACTATGTGCCTCGACCAGGTCGCTACTCATGCCAACTGCGGTCGAGTCTGTATAGACTACTTCTTTTCAGACTCAAGTTTTGTGTAGGCCTGGCCATCGGGATGCTGCTCTACCAGTGGAGACTTCGACTTTCCCAATGTTGCATTTAGTAGACGAGTCTTCGTTGGGTGAGGAAGAAGGAGGTTGGCAGAGTGTCTATAGAGAACGAAGATCCAACGGGGGTGATCACGAGCGGCCATGGCCGCACCCGAGGGTGGCATTATTTCGAGCGTGGAGTCTGTGCCCACTTCAGTTCTGGAGATTGTTCCCCTGCCAGAGGTCTCCATGTAAGAAGGGAGGTCAGAGGAAGTAGAGGTCTTATCTTTGTCCACCGAAGGGAAAGGAAAGAATATGGTCGTGGACGATGATGAGTCAGGTTCCGACATAGACCCCGATGAGGTACGGATGTTCGATGAGGGGTTCACTCGGGTAGAGGTGAGGAAAAAGGGATCTGCCCAGAACATCATCATTCCCTTGGACTACAACTTGCTAACGAACTCAGAGAGCGTGGTCCCCGCTTTGGTTCCTCTTTGCACTGGCATCGAGAATAGGACCTTACAGATGTTTAAGGATGTCGATCTGTTGTTAGGCATCTCCGGAATGGCCCTGAGGGTAAGTTTTCACCTTTTCGTTTCCTCGTATATTTTTTTCTCTTCTTTACCTTGTTCGTCTTTGCTGACTATTTTCTGTCTGTTTACCAGTCTCTCATGCTGGAGATCGAGTGTGTTCGCCGGGAAAAGAGGAGGAAGGCTATCCTTAAAAGAATGGAGTCTAAGTATAAGGAGTATCGTACCAAGAATCGTGTGTTGTGTTGCCTACTCAGCACGGATGGTAAATTCCAATCTCTCAAGGATGAGCTGAAGCAGAAGGACGATGAGCTCGTGAGATTCATCGGTAGATTTAGCGAGCTCGAAGGAGCGTTGAGGGTCAAGGAAGACGAGCTCGAGGTGAGCAAAGAGGTTGTGGCTGAGTATGTCGACCTTCATGCTTAGGTGGCCTCCTTGCGGGCCTAGCTTGAGCAGAGCTCGACTAGAGCCAACGTCCTGAGTGATGAGTTGTCTGATTAAGCGGCGGAGTTGGGGAGAGCCGAAGAAGACAGGACGACAACTTTGGCAGAAGTGGCGGCATTAGAGGATTCCATCTGTGTCCTCATATACGAGTAGGCGAATGAAGCATAGACGGATGCGCTTAAGGAGGCGAGACTTGACAAATGGATTGGTGGTCTAGAGACATCAGTTTCGAAGCTAAACGAGCAGATTGTCGTCTTTAAGGCCGAAAAGGCGCAGTTACCGGCCCAACCATCTTCATCCCATGTTTCCACATATCCTGATGTTCCACGGGATTTGTACGAGAAGTGGATTCATGTCGCGGCTCACCTAGACATATTCAGGGGCTTGATGACGCCCTAGAAAGTTTTTGAGGTGGTGTTTGAGGATACTCGTGTTAAGGAACGTGCAGCTCGGGATTTTTATGGCTGCGATACTGGTACGCCCAGGGAGGGTGATGATCAAGACGACTTAGACGGGCTTGAGCCAGGTGCTTGGTATGATGGTGAATACTCTGATGGCAAGGGCGTTGGTGGTGACGGCGACGGGTGTGATGCTGCCGAGTAGTGTATTTGTTTTGTACTCTTGATGTTTTTTCTTTTCTTTTTCGGGCGTCTATTCGACCCTTGTAAGATACCTTTTGGAATGATACTTTTGCTGTATATTTCTGAGTTTCTTGTTTTTTCCTTCGAATGTTTTCCTCAATTGATTGCTTTGATTACAATTCGAGTTAGGCCGACTGTAAGTTGAGATCGTGCGAGGTTGAACGTTGCTCAATTAATTCGAGCTAAGTCGCATCAAGTGTCTTAATTAATTCAAGCAAGGCCGAATACGAGTCGATTCGAGCAAGGTCAAATGTTAACTCTTAATCGACTCGAACGAGGTCGATTCGAGCAAGGTCGATTGTTGACTTTTAATTTAATCGAACGAGGTCGGACGAGAGTTGATTCGAGTGAGGTCGAACATTATTAATGATTAATTCGAACTAGGTTGAATGAGAGTTGATTCGAGTGAGGTCGAATATTACTCGTGATTAATTCGAACGAGGTCGAATGAGAGTTGATTCGAGCGAGGTCGAATGTTACTCGTGATTAATTCGAGCTATTTCCTAGATTGGCGTAATGTTTAAACTTGGTGGATACATGTGAACATCGTGTGTTTGCATATTTCGCTTTGTTTATACATTCATTGGAGAATTTTACATGTTTTTGCTCTGCTTATACATACATCGGAGAAGTCCCACCCTATCTAGTCCCTTCAATGGTCGACCTGTAGAAGTAGTTGAGAGGTTGAACGATGAACTTATATCCAACTTTGAGATTCCCTCTCCGTCGCCTCATTAAAAACTCCCCGAGAAAACCCAATTGGGAAAACACTCATGTGAGGGAAAAAGAGTATTACTCGAAGGACGCCTGCCCTTAGAAGTTGAAATATTTTAGATGGGCGGCGTTCCAATTGTTTGGTAGTAATTTTTCTTCCATTATTTCCAGTTGGAACGACCCTTTGCTTACTGCCGCCGTGATTTTGTATGGTCCGTACCAATCCAGTTTTCCTTCATGTGGATCCTTGCTCGCATGTGTTTTGGCCTTGAGTACATAGTCCCCGACTTTGAGTGGCTTGACCTTGGCTTTTTAGTTGTTGTACCGCTCTGCCTGTTGTTTTTGGGCTACCATTCTTATGTAAGTCATGTCTCTTCGTTCTTCGGCCTCATCGAGGTCTTGCTTTCTGCTTTCATCGTTGCTTGGCCAAATCTCATTTGAATATCTTAGACTTGGTTCTCCGACCTCGACCGGTATCATTGCATCAGTCCCATAGACTAGTGAGTACGGCATTTCCCATGTTCTTGTCTTTGGAGTAGTGTGGTATGCCCATAGTACTTCAGGCAGCGACTCTGGCCACAGTCCCTTGGCATTCTCGAGCTTCTTCTTCATGATGTTCGGTATTGACTTGTTGGAGGATTCCGCTTTCCCGTTGCCTGCGGGGTGATATGGCGTGAAGAGTATTCTTTTGATGTGCCATTTTTCGACGAACTCGACGACTTTCTTTCCTGTGAATAGGGGTCCGCTATCGTAGCTGATTTCATTGGGGATGCCGAAGCGGCATACCACATTCCTCCATACAAAGGCGATCACTTCTTGTTCACGTATTTGATCGAACGCACCTCCTTCCACCCACTTAGAAAAGTAGTCACTTAAAACTAACAGAAATTGCACATTACCTCGTCCTGCGAGGACGGGGCTGACAATATCCATTCCCCATTTGATGAAGGGCCAAGTCAATTTTACTGAGTGGAGGTGCTCGCCCGCTTGGTGGATCATTGGGGCATTTTTTGGCATAGTTCACATTTTTAACGAAGTGGGCTGCCTCCTTTTCATTGTGGGCTAGTAGTAGCCTTCTCGGATGAGGCATCTGACTAAGGATTGATTGCCAGTGTGAGCCCCACAATGACCTTTATGCACCTCTTCTAGGATACGCCGCGTTTGATTTGGTCCTAAGAATTTTTCTAGGGGGCCGCCATACGTCCTTTTGTACATGTCGTTGTTGATGACGCTATACCTGGATGCTTGCATTCGGAGCTTTTTGGCTTCTTTTTGGTCGTTTGGAAACGCACCGTTCTGCAAGTATGTGACAATACGATTGCGCTAGTCCCAAGTTAGGTTAATAGTGCATACCTCGATTTCGTCGATGGATGAGTGGAGGAGAGTGACCACGTTTTCTTTTCTGGTTATGCTTTTAGTGGCTGCAACCAGTTTGGCGAGACCGTCCGCCTCTACATTATGCGCTCGAGGTATTTGATCGAGCTGGCATTCGTCGAATTCGGGTAGCAATTTGCAGATTTTGGCCTGATATTTTTGTAGCCTTTGTTCCTTGATTTGGAAAGTCCCTATGACTTGATTGACGGCGAGTTGTGAGTCACATCGTAGGACTACTCATCGTGCTCCGTACTTGAGTGCTAGTTTCAACCCTACAATCACGGCCTCATACTCGACCTCATTGTTAGTCATATCGGGGCACCGTATGGACTGGAAAATTATCTCGCCTTTCGGGACCTCGAATACAAGCCCCAGTCCAGATCCTGATGCGTTAGAAACGCCATCGGTGTACAAAATCCATAGGTCGTGTGTCTTGAGGGAAGTACTAGCGACTTCCCTTTTTACCTCGGGCATTATTTTAGCGCTGAAATCGACAACAAAGTCGGAAAGTACTTGCAACTTTATCATTGTTCGCGGTTGATATGTTATATCGTGCTCGCTCAATTCAGTGGCCAATTTGGCCAACCTACCTGACAACTCGGGTTTGTGCAGGATACTCCTTAGAGGAAAGGTCATGACCACCGAGATGGGTGGCACTGGAAATAAGGTCTAAGCTTCCGTGAAGCTACGACCAAAGCCAAGGCTAGCTTCTCGAGGTTGGAGTACCTCGTTTCAGCTAGCTTTGAAAAATTGAGTGAGCAGCTGATTTTGTTGCTATGTTCGGGTAGTTAGGCCCACATCATGCTCTATTTTCTACTCGTAATGAACTATATGTTATGAGCCCTGATTATATGTGTAGTTTTTGTTTCTCTGACATTTATGGAATTTAAATAATAGAAAAGAAATTATTTTACGGAAAGTAATATAAAAAGGAATTGTGCCATGTTGTGAAATTTTAGGGCCACATCATGCCTTATACTCTTTCTTACAAATGACATATATGCTATGAACTCATGATTTTGCGTGATATTGCTTTTCTCTGAGATTTTATGGAATTTGATAATTGGAAGGAATTGGTTATGGAAAGTAAATTTTTAAAGATTATTGTGTGTGCATGTGACCGCTTCGCAATTTACATTCCGCGAGCGATGTGTGATTTCCCCCACTCTTATGGAGCGGGCCGTATGCCACGGCGGATTGAAAAGTGCACTTTTGGGACAGGCCGATCGATCCTCGACAGTGCACAAAGATGATATAATTGAGAATGCACTTTTGGTACGGGCCGTTCGATCCTCGGCAGTGCATGGACGTAGTTGTACTACGTTATGATATGGTTACATTGAAAGATGCACTTATGGTTCAGGTCGTTCGATCCTCGGTAGTGCGCAGACATGACTATGGTAAGCATGCACTTTTGGGATGGGTCGTTCGATCCTCGGCAGTGCATAGCTATTTTTCCTTATAACTCCGGCCGGTTGTCTTATTCCTGTGTGCGCATGATTATTTGGCATTGTTTCATGGTTATTGACTTGTATTGGATATTTGGGGAAAAGAAAGTGGCCATTGTTATCGTTCCAGTATTTACTTGGATTTCTGTGCTTTATACATAATTGCTACTCACTGTCTTACATGTCTTCCGCTTTTATTCATTTTATCATTGTTATATCATACTGTTGGACCTTAGTGAGTGTCAAGTCGACCTCTCGTCACTACTTCTTCGAGATTAGACGGGATACTCACTGGGTACATATATGTATATGTACTCATGCTACACTTTCTGTGCATTGTGTTGCACATGTACCTTTATAGTTCAGTGATTGATTTGGAGACTTATACGGGCTACATTCATCTGGAGGCATTCCGCAGCTGGCAGAGTCTCCCTTCTATGTACTTACATTTTACCTATATTGCCTTTGTCCAATTTAAATTCTCGGATAATTGTATAAATTCTTAGAAATTGCTCATGTACTTATGTCATCGGGTTCTGGGGAGGTGTTGGTATTTCTTGTACTTCATTAAGTGGATTTTATGCCGTATTTAGTTTATGAGAATTTGTTTTTCTTTTGTTATAAATGCAGAAAAAGGCATGATTTCGAAAATGTTAAGTAGGAAGTTGTTTGAACTAGTTCCGGGATTGGCTTGCCTGACAGTGTGTCTGGCGCCATCACAACCCATAGATTTTGGGTCGTGACAACGTGGTATCATAGCTCTAGGTTCCAGTAGGTTTCACGAGTCATGAGCAAGTCTAGTAGAGTCTTGCGGATCAGTACGGAGACGTCTGTACTTATCTTCGAGAGGACAGGGCTGTTAGGAGTACTTCCCTTCTTGATTCCTCATCGTGCGATTTGATTCCTTTAAGTCTTATGCGTATGTTTCTTCCTACTCAATCATACGCGTCGCGAAGCGCTTTCTATGAATCAGGATTTCGAGGAATTTAAATGATACTATGGATGTGGTGCGAGATGTTCCTCCTTGCGAGGTTGATTGAGGCTATTGTCGTGGCTTTGCGGAAGAATATTATGTGTTTCAGCCCAGTAGCTATGATTCTGAGGGCTTTGAGATCAGGCTCAGGTTGTGATGACGCTCACGATTGGTTATCGCTCGATGTCAATACGATGGTCGAATGCTTGCCCATATGTTGGGGTGATGAATGGCTTGAAGGGAGGTCTCCTCAGGGCGTGGTTTCGAGATTTCAGTGTTTTAGTTCCGGCAAAGGAAAGGCATTGGGGCTATGAATGGTCAGGTGGGGGTTGATAAAGTAATGAGACTTGGTGCTATCAAGCGAGGTGGAGTTTTCATCTGTGATGTGGTATCGGTGTTTTTGATCGAATAGAATGTGTTAAGTTCGCCGGTGTTATAGTTCTTCGGTTGCATTGGGTCAGAGTGTTGTGTAGAAGTATCGAAGAAACGGTTGTCCGAGGTCGTGGTGTGTTGTGGTTCAACATGTAATGAGCATTTCTAATGAAAGCGGCCCGAGAAAGATGATCTTCGAAGAGTTTGAGGTCATAGTGGTCTGTCGGTTTATGAGCTATATGGAATGATATTGAATTGAGGCAACAATTGAGCAGCATTCGATGAAGGAAGTCATGTGAGAAGTGTCAAGCCACGGCTGAATTTCTAAAGGACCAGGCATAAGAAAAGGAAGTCAGGTAGTGATTAAAGGAATGAGTTTAACCAAAGTGGGAGAGTGGCAGCGTAGCATATGAGTTTAGCGGTAAGACAACTGCCTATCTTGAGGAGAAGTTTGGAGTAATTTGAGAATTTTAGTGGACGGGGATTAGGTCCACGAGCTTAATCTGAAATATTAGTTATTCGGCGGAAGGTTGGATGCAAAGAGAGAAGTTGTCAGGGATGAAGACTGGACGCAATGTGGCGGTGAATTTGAAGATGTTGTGGCGCATTTAGTAGAGGTCCATGAGGAGCGGACGGACAAGCACGGTTGGTGAATGAGAGCAGGATTGGGATGGGGTATTGCTGTTGTATAGGGGTGTGTAGTGTAGCGTTGTTGGATGGGTTGGTTGAGCAAGATCATGTTAGCAAAGGAGAAAGGATCTCAGCAGGGTCTAGAGTGGTGGAAGGATGTAGTTTCGGGCTAAGTGGGGAGTCCCACCACCTGCAGTTGTGTTGTAGGATTGTGTTCTCATGGGGTTGCGGATTGTCGGTGTATTGGCAAGTTGTTTCAGCTAAGGGAAAGGAGTAGAATGGTGATTATGCGTGAAATTTGATGAATATGTGCACAAGTAGGTCCTATTGGACCAGGGTTGGTCTTCGAAAGGTTCAGTATTTATGCTTAAGGCATATGCAAGTTGTAAGGGCAGTGACTCAGTCACGTACTTCATTGAGAGGATGTTCATATGCTAGAAGAGCCTTGGAGTTAATTGTATTCGGGGCCAGTTAGAGTGGGTGACTCTCAATGGTGGTCCTAGTAAATTCAAAGGTTAAGGAAGGCGGTATCTAAGGATTTCGAGCAGCTGTGTGAGTAAGGATCGAGCTTTTGCATCGTAGCTGCTGAGAAAGGGGAAAAGGTTGGAGTGTTCTATGTTATTGTCGGCATGCATGATAGTATTGGAGGAGTGAGAGAAATAAACTTCGGATCGTATAAATGGTTATTGGAAGGGTATGAGACGGGCTGCGGGATTTAGGCAGCACGGTCTCGTGAATCAGGGTCACTCGGTAAGAGTGAGGGATTGAGTTTCTATGAGTTGAAGGGAGCTACTATCATCTCTAAGTCAATTAAAGATGACTAAAAGGAAGATATATTAGGTTAGCCATGGTTGAAATGGCACAGGTGCAGCAATGATCAGTACCTTCGGTGTGATTGTGTGTGGTTATGATTCTCATGAATTGAGGTAAGTAAAGGGGTTTCCTATATAATGAAGTGTTCACCCTAGTAGTGGTTTAGGAGTTATGGTGGAATTCCTATGCTATTCCATATTGGCATGTTAGGTGTCGTAAGCGGTATGCAACTGGAACTAAGAATCGAGATTTCAATTCGGTGTTAACAAGGACGTCATGAGCTCGAAGGAGCAAGAACGAGGGATTTGAATGTTTAGAATGAGCTGATGTTGTCTTCAGTGTTACCTGAGATTGATTTTCGGTGAAAGAGGATTTGTACCCTGATCATGGGTTCTTGAACGGTTTTACACCATTAGTGTAGTCGGTGGTATGGATGTGCAGACTGGTTTCCTTGTGTGGAAGGACGCGGGAGCGTGACCACGGGAAGATTGTATAAGTGCAACATGTTGTCACCTAAGGGATTGAAAGGATTAGACCAAGTATAAAGGAATGTAATATTGCTTAACTGAGAATTTATGCCTGGAAGGCGTTCGATTCAGTTGATTGTGGATTCTGGGGTGTCTGTCCCGACTATGATGGTGGTTCTTGTTTATTATGAGAAGAATCGGGGTATTATGGACCCAGGTGAGGCTGTTAGCTTAGTTCAGTGCAAGCGGAATCGATTTGAAGTGTGTTACTGGATTTAAAATAAATTATGGGCTTCATGCGAGGTCAGAGGTGTTCATTTCAATATGGCGCTCCTCAAGGAGGGGTATTGGGATATCAGGTGTTGTCCCGTCTTCGCCAAATTCATGTGATAATGTGATTGTGCCGTGTGAGTTGTGAAACGACTTGATAATTTCTTGAGTATTGAGATTTCGCGTAGTGGTGGGGTTATGTGAGCAGGATAGTCCTCGAGATTCAAATTATATATCGCACCTCAGTTGTGCTTGAGTTTTGTAGCATATGGTTCTATCAGTCTCCCCAGAATGGTATTATGCACTTAGCGTGCTTATGACAAATATTCAGTAGTTCGTAATAGTGAGCAATTCAGCTATGTGTATATTTCCTTATGTAAACCTTATGATGGGATCGGGTGGCATGCCGCCACGGGTATGTTATTTGGATCGGGTTACACGCCGCAACAGTGTGATGTTGAGCAAGGCTCCTGTAATTATTTTCTTGTGTTTTACTTCGTAATTTTCTGAGGAAAGTTCATATTAGTTGCGTGAGTTGAATAGTCCCTCCCGGAGTCAGTTCCTTATGTGTCGTGCTCGAATTGTAGCCTATTGGCACATTGTGGCATCGTGTGAGGCTAATGGCCGGGTTTGGGANAAGTTGGTTAGGAATTTCTACACATTTCCTCTGTTGTGGTGGTATCGTCAGCATTATAGCAGGATGTATGTGTGTATCTTAAAAGGTGCTTTGAGAGCATCAAATTCGTAGAATTCTGGCTATTAAGGTTCAGAGAGCGTCATTGTGGTCAGATTATGGATTATGCGGTGTATGATGCTGATTCAGCAAGGATACGCAGTTGTGTTCTGGTTCCTCGTGTGGTAGTTGATGCAGTGTTCACATATTAGAAACAGGCATGGCAGAGAATTTCAAGTGTTGGAACTGGGGTCTGAGTTTATTATATGGATAAATGGGAATACCTTCAGATTTTATCAAGCTAATGTGCTCAACTGGGTTGTGGTAGCACGGGGAGGTGCACGAGGTGTTAAACAGTGATTTCAAATAATTCTGGGGCAGTTCTTGGCACGTTCGAGGACGAACGTCCGTTTAAGTGGGGGAGAATGTAACGACCCGACCGGTCGTTTTTTAGATCCAGCACATCGTTCAGCAGTTGAGGGTCATGAACAGCTTTATTTCGGGTATTGTGACTTGTGTGTATGGTCAGAGTTGAAATTCAGGATGTTCGGAGTTAAATTGAAAGGAAAATTCTCATTTTAGAAGCCTTAAGTTGAAGAAATTGAGTAAGACTGGCATTTTGAGTAAACGACCTCAGAATCGGGATCCGAAGGTTCCAGCAGGTTTGTAGATGATTTCGGACTTGGGCATATGTCCGGATCGGGATTTGGATAACCCGGGAGTGTTTCGGTATATATGGTGGAAGTCGGCATTTTTTAAGAAATTTCCTAAGTTTTGCTTGAAGCGCATTTCAATGATATTGATGTCCGTTTGGGATTTCGAGTCTGGGAATAACTTCATATGGTGATTCTGGAGTTGGGAGCGCGATCGGAAGTGAATTCGGATGTCCGGTGGTCATTTTGAAGTCATTTGGCTAAAGATAGAAATTTGAAGGTTTTTGAGAAGTTTGACCGAGAGTTTGACTTTTTGATATCGAGGTCAGATTCCAGTTCCGAAAGTTGGAGCAGGTCCGTAATGTCGAATATGACCTGTGTGCAAAATTTGGGGTCTATCGGACGTGATTTGATAGGTTTCGGCATCGGATGTAATTTGAAATTTCAAAGTTCATAAAGCTTGAATTGGAGTGCGATTCATGATTTCGAAATTGTTTGATGTGATTTGAGGCCTCGAGCGAGTTCGTATCATGTTTTGGGACATGTTGATAAAATTGTTTAAGGTCCCGAGGGCCTCGGGTGGATTTCGGAAGGTTAACGGAATGAATTTCGGACAAAAAAAAGAAGGAAAAATTGCAGAAATTTCTGCTGCACTTTTGGACAGCAAATTATGCGTCGAAGAGCTACATTTGGAAGCGTATATATAAGAATCTATAAGGAATATGAAAATTTGCAAAACAAGAAAGTTGTAGATCTTGAAGTCTAATTTTCAGAACATTAAATCATTTGTCATTTGGAGTTTTGTGCAAAAACGTTATGACCGATTGAATACGGCTGGTGGAGCAGTTTCGCCAGAATTTTCTGATGCATGGAGCCGACTTTAGATACTCATATCTCGGGATATATAAAGAGTTATATGGTGTACAACCTATCAAATTAAAGATCTTCGAGTCTAGTTGCTAAATCTTCAAACCGTTTGTTATTTGGATATTTATACAAGACGTTATGGGTGTTTTAACAGAAGGTGTTTAACAAGGGAAAATTTTAATAGGATGTACAACATGTACATCACAAGTGCAAGGTACAACTCGATGAAGCATGGGCAGATTCTTTAAACACGAATTTTGGCCATTTCTTTCATTTGGGTTGGATGATTTTGGAGAGCATTTAAAGGAGGATTTCATCAAGCATCAAAGGTAAGTTGTTTCTATTTATTTCCAAGTTAAATACAAGATTAATTACATAGATTTGATATGAAAAATTGGGGAAAATGTGGGAAAATTGCAAGGAAACCTAGAACTGATAAAATTTGATTTTAGCCATGAATTTGAGCATGAAAATTGTAACAAATTGTATATTTGAGTTAGTAAATTTATGGGTAGAATTTATCTTTGAGAAATTTCGGAATCCGGGAACGTGGGCCCGGGGGCATTTTTGTCAATTCTTTAAGCGGAGTTGGAAAATTATATAATCTGAATTTTTAGCAAATATTAGAGTATATTTTCATTGAATTACCATTATTTCGTAGTTTTGGGACGTCGTGCATCCATTGGAGTCGTCATAGAGGCTTGGAAGCCGGGTATGGATCTTCGGAGCGAGGTGAGTCTCCTTTCTAACCTTGTAAGAGGAAATTGTCCCCATAGGTGTTCTATGTGTTGTGTGTAATTGTTTGTGGGGGCTACGTATGCACCAAGTGACGAGAGTCCGTGCGTAGCGGCTATTATTGCTAAGTCCGGGTAGTTAGGCCCCACATCATGCTCTGTTTTCTACTCGTAATGAACTATATTTTATGAGCCCTGATTATATGTTTAGTTTTTGTTCCTCTGACATTTATGGAATTTAAATAATAGAAAAGAAATTATTTTACGGAATGTAATATAAAATGGAAGTGTGCCATGTCGTGAAATTTTAGGGCCACAGCATGCCTTATACTCTTTCTTGCAAATGACATATATGCTATGAACTCATGATTTTGCGTGATATTGCTTTTTTCTGGGATTTTATGGAATTTGATAATTGGAAGGAATTGGTTATGGAAAGTAAATTTTTAAAGATTATTGTGTGTGCATGTGACCGCTTCACAATTTACATTTCGCGAGCGATGTGTGATTTCCTCCACTCTCATGGGAGCGGGCCGTATGCCACAGCAGATTGAAAAGTGCACTTTTGGGACGGGCCGATCGATCCTTGGCAGTGCACAATGATGATATAATTGAGAATGCACTTTTGGTACGGGCAGTTCGATCCTCGGCAGTGCATGGACGAAGTTGTACTACGTTATGATATGGTTACATTGAAAGACGCACTTATGGTTTGGGTCGTTCGATCCTCGGCAGTGCGCAGACATGACTATGGTAAGCATGTACCTTTGGGACGGGTCGTTCGATTCTCGGTAGTGCATAGCTATTTTTCCTTATGACTCCGGCCGGTTGTCTTATTCCTGTGTGCGCATGATTATTTGGCATTGTTTCATGGTTATTGACTTGTATTGGATATTTGGGGAAAAGAAAGTGGCCATTGTTATCGTTCCAGTATTTACTTGGAATTCTGTGCTTTATACATAATTGCTACTCATTGTCTTACATGTCTTCCGCTTTTATTCGTTTTATCATTGTTATATCATAATGTTGGACCTTAGTGAGTGTCAAGTCGACCTCTCGTCACTACTTCTTCGAGATTAGACGGGATACTCACTGGGTACATATATGTCTATGTACTCATGCTACACTTTCTGTGCATTGTGTTGCATAGGTACCTTTATAGTTCAGTGATTGATTTGGAGACTTATACGGGCTACATTCATCCGGAGGCGTTCTACAACTGGCAGAGTCTCCCTTCTATGTACTTAAATTTTACCTATATTGCCTTTGTCCAATTTAAATTCTCGGACAATAGTTGTATAATTGTATGAATTCTTAGAAATTGTTCATGTACTTGTGTCACCGGGTTCTGGGAAGATGTTGGTATTTCTTGTACTGCATTAAATGGATTTTCTGCCATATTTAGTTTACGAGAATTATTATTTTTTTGGTTATATATGCAGAAAAAGGCATGATTTCGAAAATGTTAAGCAGGAAGTTGTTTGAACTAGTTCAGGGATTGGCTTGCCTGACAGTGTGTCCGGCGCCATCATAACCCATAGATTTTTGGTCGTGATAGTACTTGAGTCCCGCAGAGAGGAGCTGCGTAGGTAGTTTGAGCAGCTTCGCCAGGGTGAGATTTCGGTTACACAGTATGAGATGCGGTTCTCCGAGTTGGCTCGTCATGCGGTCCAGTTGGTTCTCACAAACAGAGAGAGGATCAGGAGGTTTATAGATGGCCTCGGTTTTCAGCTTCGATTGCATATGACCAGAGAGAGAGTATCTGGTGCTACCTTTGATGAGGTTATCAACATAGCGCGACATATTGAGATGGTTCGAGGTCAGGAGAGGGTTGAGAGGAAGGTTAAGAGGCATCGTGGACCAGGTGGATTTAGTGGTACTTCTCATGGGGTTCAGTTCCAGCAGGGCAGAGGCCGTTTATTCAAGACTGCTCCGCCAGCTCGTCCATTTCACCGTGGTTAATTATCTATCCATAGTTATCACAGTCGTCAGAAGGGTCAGTCATCATTTAGTGCATTGCCAGCGCAGGGTTCTCATCACGCCCCATCCACTCAGGTATCTTCGGGTAATCTTTTTGGACATTATGAGCAGCAGTATCTTTTGAGGAGGGGTTGTTTCAAGTGCGGGGATTTTGGACACATTATGAGAGATTTCCCTAGGGTGTTGGGTGGGGATCCTCAGCAGGGTACTCATCTGATAGCACCAGCACAAGTTCCTCCACCACCCGCCTAACCAGCTAGGGGTGGACCTCAACCAGCGAGGGGCGAAGCCCAGTCAATTAGGGTCTCCCGAGAGAGGGAGGCAGAGCAGGGAGTGGCCAGGCCCGTTTCTATGCCCTCCCAGCCAGGCCAGACACTATTGCTTCAGATGTTGTGATTACAGGTATTGTCTTCATCTATCACAGAGATGCCTATGTATTATTAAACCCTGGTTCTACATATTCATATGTTTCATCATACTTTTCTAATTTTCTAGATATGCCCCGTGAGTTATTAGTTACACTTGTTCATGTATCTATCCGATGGGAGATACTATTATTGTGGACTGCGCGTATCAGTCTTGTGTGGTGTCTATTGGGGGTCTGGAGACCCGAGTAGATTTGTTGTTGCTTAGCATGGTTGATTTCGATGTGATATTGGGCATGGATTGGATATATCCATGTCATGTTGTTGTAGATTGTCACGCCAAAACCGTGACTATAGTGATGTCGCAACTTTCGAGAGTAGAGTGGAGTGGTTCTATAGACTATGTGTCGAGTAGGGTGATTTCATATCTGAAGGCTCAGTGTATGGTTGAGAAGGGTTGTCTTTCTTACTTGGATTTTGTGAGGGATGTTAGTGCAGAGACTCCCACTATTGATTCTGTTCCAGTAGTCCGTGATTTTCCGAATGTAGTTCCTCCAGACCTGTTGGGCATGCCGCCTGAGAGGGACATTGAATTTAGTATTGATTTGGTGCCAGGAAATCAACCCATTTCTATCCTGCCATATCGTATGGCACCAGCGGAGTTGAAAGAATTGAATGAACAGCTTCAGGAACTCCTAGATAATGGGTTTATTCGGCCTAGTGTGTCACCTTGGGGTGCGCCAGTCCTATTTGTGAAGAATAAAGATGGTTCCATGAGAATCTGTATTGACTACAGGCAGTTGAAAAAGGTCATAGTGAAGAACAAGTATCTTTTGTATCGTGTTGATGATTTATTTGACCAGCTTTATGGAGCGAGGGTGTTCTCTAAGATTGACTTGAGGTACGGGTATTATCAGCTGAAGATTCGGGATGCGGATATTCCTAAGATGGATTTCAAGACCCGTTATAGCCATTATGAGTTCTTTGTGATGTCTTTTGGGCTAACCAATCCCCCAACAACGTCCATGTATTTGATGAACAGTGTATTCCAACCATATTTGGATTCCTTCATTATCGTGTTCATTGATGACATCCTAGTGTACTCTCGTAGCCAGGAGGAGCATGCCCAACATTTGAGGATTGCATTGCAGAGATTGAGGGAGGAGAAATTTTATGAAAAGTTCTCCAAGTGTGATTTTTGGCTCAGTTCAGTAGCATTCTTGGGGTACGTGGTGTCCAGTGAGGGTATTCAGGTGGACCCAAAGAAGATAGAGGCGGTGCAGAGTTGGCCTAGACCGTCCTCAGCTACAGAGATTAGGAACTTCCTGGGTTTGGTGGGCTATTACCGTCGCGTTGTGGATGGGTTTTCTTCTATTGCTTCGCCTTTGACAAAATTGGCCCAAAAGGGTGCTCCATTCAGATGATCAGACGAGTGTGGGGAGAGCTTTCAGAAGCTCAAAGTTGATTTGACCACAACTCCAGTGTTAGTTCTTCCATCAGCTTCAGGTTCTTATACCGTGTATTGTGATGCCTTGAGGGTAGGCATTGGTTGTGTTTTGATGCAGGAGGTTAGGGTGATTGCCTATTCCTCACGTCAGTTGAAGACTCATGAGAAGAATTATCCCGTGCATGATCTTGAGTTGGAAGCCATTGTTCACGCCGTGAAGATTTGGCCATTATTTATATGGGTTCATTGTGAGATTTTACTGATCACCGGAGTCTGCAACATCTATTCAAATAGAAAGATCTTAATTTGCGTCAGCGGAGATGGTTAGAGCTTCTTAAAGATTATGATATCACTATTTTATACCATCCGAGTAAGGCCAATATGGTGGTTGATGCTATGAGTCGTCGGGCAGAGAGTTTGGAGAGTTTAGCTTATCTTCCAGCAGTAGAGAGACCTTTATCATTGGATGTTCAGGCCTTAGCGGTCCAGCTTGTGAGATTGGATCTTTCGGATCCTAGTCGGGTATTGGCTTGCATAGCCTCCAAGTCTTCGCTTTATGACCGTATCTGGGAGCGTCAGTATGATGACTCGTACTTGCCCGTTCTTTAGGATAGGGTCCGACAAGGTGATGCTAGGGATGTGGCCGGATATGTCTTCCTAATGTAGATGGGTTTCGTGAGTCGATTCTTAAGGAGGCCCACAACTCGCAGTATTTCATCCATCCGGGTGCCGCGAAGATGTACCAGGATTTGATACAGCTCTATTGGTGGAGGCGAATGAAAAAAGATATTGTTGGGTTTGTGGCTCGGTGCCTTATCTGTCAGCAGGTTAAGTACAAGCATAAGAGACCGGGTGGCTTGCTTCAAAGATTAGATACTCTATAGTGGAAGTGGGAGCGGATCACCATGGACTTCTTAGTTGGACTCCCACGGACTTCGAGGAAGTTCTATGCTATTTGGGTCATTGTGGATCGGCTAACCAAGTATGCACACTTCATTCTTGTTTGTACTACCTACACTTCAAAGCGGTTAGTTGAGATTTATATCCAGGAGGTTGTTCATTTGCATGGTGTCCCGATTTCCATCAATTCAGCTAGAGCTACTCAGTTTACATCTCAGTTTTGGAGGGTCGTGCATGATTACTAAGGTTGAGTTGAGTACAATGTTTCACACTTAGACGGACGGGCGGTCCGAGCGCACTATTCAGATATTGGAGGACATGTTGCGCGTTTGTGTTATTGACTTTGGTGGTTCATGCGACCAGTTTCTGCCACTTGCAGAGTTTGCATATAATAACAGCTATTAGTCGAGTATATAGATGGCTCTGTACGAGGATTTATATGGGAGGAGATGTAGATCTCCGGTTGGTTGGTTTGAGTCGGGTGAGGATTGTCTCTTAGGTACAGATTTGGTGCAGGATGCTTTGGATAAGGTGAAATTGATTTAGGAGCGGCTGCGCACGGCGCAGTCTAGGCAGAAGAGCTATGCGGACATAAAGGTTCGTGATGTATCCTACATGGCCGGGGAGAAGGTATTGTTGAAGGTTTCACCTATGAAAGGTGTTATGAGATTTGGGAAGAAGGGCAAATTGAGCCCTCAGTTTATTGGTCCATTTGAGGTACTTTGGAGGATTAGGGAGGTGTCCTATGAGCTTGCTTTTCCACCCAGTTTGTCGAGTGTACATCCGGTATTTCATGTTTCCATGCTTTGGAAGTATGTTGACGATCCGTCCCATGTTTTGGACTTCAGCATGGTTCAGTTGGAGGGTGATATGACTTATGATGTGGAGTCGGTGGCTATTTTTGATTGGCAAGTCCGGAAGTTGAGATCAAAAGACATAGCTTCAGTGAAGGTTCAATGGAGAGGCCAGCCCATTGAGGAGGCCACCTGGGAGACCGAGCGAGAGATGCGGAGAAGATATCCACGCCTATATGAGAATCCAAGTATGTTTCAAGACTCGTTCGAGGACGAACGTTTGTTTAAGAGGGGGAGGATGTAACGACCCGGACGGTTGTTCCGAGAGTTATAGCCCCGATTCTCCCATTTCTGCTTCATTATGTATTGTTCAGCTGTGTTGAGTTGTATCGAGTTAGTAGGTTTGGGTCTGGAATAGTTTTGGAGTGAAATGAGACACTTAGTCACTTTGTTAGAAAGCTAAGTTAGAAAATTCAACCAGAAGTTGAATTATGAGTAAACGAACTCGGATTTGGATTTTTATGATTCGGGTAGCTTCGTTGGGTGACTTCAGACTTTGGAGTGTGTCCGGAATATAATTTGGAGGTCCGTGGTAGAATTAGGCTTGAATTGGCGAAAGTTAGAAATTTGGTGATTTGGTCGGTAGTGGAAAATTAGGTATCGGGGTCGGAATGGGATTCCGGAAGTTGGAATAGGTTCGTAGTGTCATTTGTGACGTGTGTGAAAAATTTGAGGTCATTCGGACGTGGTTTGATAGGTTTCGGCGTCATTGGCGAATTTTGGAAGTTTAGAAGTTCTTAGGCTTGAATTCGAGGTTGATTTTATGTTTTGGTGTTGTTTTGGGTATTCTGAAGGTTCGACTAAGTTTGGGTAGCGATATATGACTTGTTTGAATTATTGGTTGAGGTCCCGAGGGGATCGGGATGATTTTGGATGGGTATCGGGAAGTTTGGAAACTTTAGTGGGCAGCTGATGTTGTTCTGGTGTGGCCCCACTTGCGGAGTGGGGACCGCAGGTGCGATGAGCGCAAAAGCGGGAAGCAATTGCAGATGCGGAAGTGAACATAGGAGCGGAAGGTTTGACCGCATATGCGGAACCGCATGTGCAAGGGTTCGAACGCATATGCGGAGTCTCATGGCTTAAGTGAAATCCACACCAGCGATGGGATTTCCACAGGTGCGGCACCGCAGATGCGGCTGAGGGACCGCAGGTGCGGAATTCCTGGGAAGAAACCTATATAAGCCCACACTTCGCGAATTTTTGCCCTTTCTTCACCATTGTTGAATGGGTTTTGAGATTTGGCCAGTGTTCTGCAAGGGAGAATCAAGTGGTATCACTGAGGTAAGTTACTTGGGTTTAATTACGCGTGTTTATGATGTTTTTCCACTGATTAGCCATGAAATTAGTTGGGGTTTAGGGTGAAATTGAGGGAGTTAGGGCTTGAGTTTTGGAGAGTTTGAGGTAGGGATTTGAGGGACCAAACGGAGTTGAATTTAGACGAATTTTATATGGTTAGACTCGGGAGAGAACGAGGTTTCTAATTATACCATTTTTTGACTGGTTTCGCGACGTGGGCTTGAGGGCCGGGTTTTGGCCAATTTCGGATTTTTGGCCTATTTATGTAGTTTTTATTGTGGAATGCAATTCTTTAGCCGATGTTAATAGTATTATTCTGATTATGGTTGGATTTGGAGACCGAGTCCAGAGACGAGGGCATCCCAGAGTAGGAATTTGCGCTATTGAGGTAAGTAACAGTTTTAACTCTAGCTTTGAGGGTATAAACCCGAAGATTTGATATCACAAGACTGTTTGGAGGTGATACCCATGGTAGGTGACGGGCGTGAGTGTGTGCATCCCGAGGGATTGATACTTGGTCCGTCCCGTGAGGCTGTGAGGCCTAATAGCCATTTTCTGTATTTATGTATTCACTTGTTGTTGAACTTGCATGCCTTCATGCTAGAGATCATGCTTAGGCTTTATTCATGCTTACATTATTTGCACTCAGTCATACAAATTGTTGCACATGTTTACCTCAGTCTCTGTTATTTTTCTGATATGCTATGATACTTGATGTGGGTTGTGTCCCCTTATTTGTTGAGAATTTGTGAGGCTAGAGAGGTACATGACCGAGTGAGGTCGAAAGCCTATTATGAGATATTTGATATGATAGCACGTGAGTTGTCTGTGCAGCACGTGAGTTGTCCGGGAAGATCCAGATATGATATGATAGGACGTGAGTTGTCCGTGCAACACATGAGTTGTTCGTGCATAGCGCTTGGGCTGTAGGAGCCCCTCCGGAGTCTGTACACTCCCAGTGAGCGCAGGTACCTATTGAGTGTGTGTGTTGAGTGCTGAGTGTGAGTGCCGAGTGTTGAGAGAGTTAGTGGCATTGCTATGAGGTTTCATTTAATTTTGCTATTGTTGCATTTACCTGTTGATTTCCTTGTAGCATTTGCTGATTTATGGAATTTACTTGCTTATTTCTGTTTATCCTTAATTATGAAAAGAAATGATTTGATATTTCTGCTTAGCTCGTCACTACTACTCAGTTCCTTTGTTATTTCCGTTACTACTAAGTCGGTTGTACTCATACTACACCCTGCATTTTATGTGCAGATCCACGTGAGTTAGAGCGCGACGATCGTTGAGTTCAGGCCGGCTATCTTTGGAGACCACAAGGTAGTTGCTAGCGTCCGCAGGACCTTGTTACCCCTTTTATCATTTCTTCTTTTGGACTGTATTGACAGTTAGACAGTTATATATCTTAGTTCATAGTTATAGACGCTCCTGACTTAGTGCACCCCGATGTTTAGGGCTCGTTTCCGTATTTTATAGTATTTATAAGAGTTGATTTAGTTTATGAAAAATTTAAATGTTGGAAATGTTTTATTAAATTCTTATAATTAAATTAGTAGTGAATATTTTGGGAAATAGGCTTGCCTTGTAACACGATAGGCGCCAAACATGGTTTAGAATTGGGTCGTGACAATATATTTCAATTTTCCCATGTTTAGTTGGGTTAAATGTTTTGAAAAAACTTTCCACATGAACTCATTTTCCTCCAATTGGAGGAAAATATTTTCCCTATCAAGAGAAGGAAAAATATTTTCCCTGTGACTCGGGGGCCGATGAAAATAGTAGTATAATTCTCCCTGATCACGAATCAAACCTGT
>ML274579.1:615-29941 GCA_005239495.1 Nicotiana undulata | reverse complement strand
AACGCCCTCATATTGTTCTCTGTGGGATTCGACCCCAACCTTGTTGGGTTACTATATTTGACAACGATCGCTTACATTCTTTTAAGGTGTAAATTGAGCGTATCACTCGTGGATAGCATCTTATTACCTTTTTGAGTAATTTTAGCATACATTCTACTCTTAATCTTAGATTTTATCTTTGTAATCAACATTTATGGGTTTAATTTCATCTTCTATTTTGATTTCTTCCATGAATATGAGTATCTAGACACATTATCTAGGGTTGTGACCCAACCCTAGTGAGAGTATCTAGTGGGTCTTTAATTTTAGGGTTCACTTTTTATTGGGTCAGTGATATTTAGTCTATTTCATGCTTAATTTATTGAATTAGTGGTTGCAATCATTGATTCATGCATTTCTAACTAGAGTTGCTCTTGAGAAATATGACCCAAGTCTAGGTAAAATAGGCTAACAAGGAATTGGGGTGAATTCAAGAGATTGATAGCCTAAATTAAAGGGTAGAGACTAGAGATAGTAATACCCGACTTGAGCCATTGTACTTGCTATGTTGAAACACCCAATTAGGCTTGAGGAAGCCATTTCGGGCAAAGTCATCCAAACTACCGAGAGGTATAGGGTGAGTAATTGAGTGTTAGGTTATATCACTAGCCCATGACCAACAAGTGTATCCTAGATTTTAGATCCCGTTAGATATTCGCCTAGGGGAAAGTTGCATCCCTAGTGCTTTTTATAACTTGATAAAATCCCACATAATTATTGTAGCTAGATTGATAGTAGAAATCTTTAGTATTAAACTTAGTATAGAATCAAATCAACCCATGTTTAGAAGAGTAATTAAGAACAATACACATTCCTAAATCGGATAAAAACTCAACTCCCATCATCTATCTTCATGTGGATTCTGATCTCGACCCTATCGGGTAAAAGCTACATCGACCTTGCCTTGCCATTCTATAGTGGTATAGGTGGGACTCGATCACTTTTTGGCACCGTTGCCGGAGAGTTAAAATGGTGTTGGCTATCTATTCGATTAGTTGTGTAGATTATTTTTCTTTCCTTCTATTTGTTAACTTGTGTGTTTAAATCGCTACAGGTACATATGGTTGATCCTCTGGGAAATGTTATATTGGGGGAGGAGGTAAATAACGGGGAAGATGAGGTGCATCTAGTACCTCAAGCTCAAAGATGAGGCAGCCAGGCCAATGCCAATGACAATATTCCAGACCCTCCCCAGCCTTCTCGAAGAGTAGCTCCTCGGGTGCTTCCGAATGAGGGATATGTCAGTGCAATTGCCCCACCCAGAATCCGGGCGGGAAATTTTCAAATCACGAATGTCATGTTGACACTTCTGGAGCAGCGATGATAATTCACGGGTGCTCCCCATCAGAATGCCTATAAACACTTAAAATGATTTGTGGATACCTGTTGGGGGAGAAAGCAAACCAATGTATCTGAGGATGCTTTGAGGCTCAGATTATTTCCTTTCTCTCTCCGAGGGAAAGCACTGGATTGGCTTGAACGACTCCCCAACCATTTTATCTCTACGTGGGATGAGTTGGCGGACAAGTTCATTGCCAAGTTTTTATCTCCCGAACACATGGCAGCTTTGAGAGATGAGATATTGGCATTCAAGCATGAACCAAATGAGCCCCTTCATGAGATTCTGAAGGGATACAGAACAATGATACAACTTATACCCATTTGAATCATGACTCCCTAATTAAAGGGAGTCCGGTCCTGTGATTGATTCCAATTGCTACCGTTTCTATAATTATGTTAATTCAGTACTTGTTTGTAAAGACCCGTAAAAATTTTAACTAAAAACGATGCCCGGGTAGGCTCTCATGTTGTTATAACTGTAGAAATTCTTAAAACGGGCCTTTTTGAAGAAAAACGTACCCCGGGACTTAAAATATATAATTTCCCAGAATTTCGCAGATCTGCGGTCCACTATGCAATCGCAGATCAGGTATGCGGCCCGCATAGTGGTCGCATACCTGGACAGTTGCTGTCCATTTCAAGGACAGCTATGCGGCCCAAGATGCGATCGCATTTTGAGAATGCGGGCCGCATAGTTGTCGCATTCTTGCACCTTGATTCTTGCGGAGGGAGTTATGCGACACACTATGCGATCGCATAACAGGTATGCAGACCACATAGTGGTCGCATACCTGGGCAGCCTGCTTTCCTTTTTGGCCCAGTTGAGGGCCATTTATGCGACAGGAATGCGGACCGCATAGCAAGAATGCGATCGCATTCATGACCGCATTTCCTGCTTTGGGGCTTCTAATTTTGTTTTTTAACCAGACCCCTAGTTTAATAAAACACCCCTCCCCTTCATTATTAACATCTATCTGACTAAAATAGAGAGAAGGGAGAGTGATTTTAGTGAGAGAAAGTTATCTTCTTTAGCAAATCAGTCCACCACCTCTGCTCAGGCCTGGAAATCTTCGAGTAGTCGTTGTCTTCTTCACCACAAGAGGTAAGTCCTCACCCCATTTCCCCTTTAATTCTCAGGTTTTGGTTAAAAGGATAAAACACACATGAAATTGGTTCTTGAAGATAAAAGCTAGTACTTACATGCATGTTCATGATCTGTCCTAATATAGCAACAGGGTGTAAGTTAGAGCAATTTTCCACTAAAAAGGGGATTAGAAATCTAAGGGGTCATAGTGTTTGATAAAATGCCCAAATGAATTCAAGATTCCTAATTCTAAGATAAATGTGTCGCATTGTGAACTAGATTGACGGTGCTAGACGGTTCGGTGAATTGTGATAGAAATTAAAGGGAATTCCAACTCAAGGTACGTATGGCTAACTTTAATCTTTGTAGATTCGCCTTGTTGGTGTCCGAGCATTCGGTATGTATTTCGAGTTTGATTGCATTTGAATCAGATGTCCTATTATGATGAGATGAAGGGCTTTGTTCTCTGAATGCCTTAGTTGATTTT
Organism: Nicotiana undulata; assembly: GCA_005239495.1. Lineage (NCBI taxonomy): Eukaryota > Viridiplantae > Streptophyta > Magnoliopsida > Solanales > Solanaceae > Nicotiana > Nicotiana undulata. The sequence continues at coordinate 26,990 of ML274579.1, read as the reverse complement.
CCATGCCACCATGCTATGTGAGCTTGTGAACTGTGATTCCTTGTACTTACTCTATCATGTGCAAAACTCGTTATATGCTTGAATATCTCGGTATGAAAGGAAGTGCTACCAAATGAACGAAATGGTAATGAACTCAATTGTTGAATGTATCCAAGTGCTAAAGGCTGTGTAGCAAATGATGGAAAGGAAATGTGGATTTATTTAATTAAGCTAAATGATTATGGCATATCGTACATGACTCATTGTTTGGTAAATGTTATTGTGCCTTTGATTTCACATGGTTGTTTGGTTGTTATGAATTTATACTCTTGATGATAGAAATCCTTGTGATTGAATTATTGGTTGTTGTTGCTATCAATGTGATTGTACGGTGGGATCGGGTTGCGCGTCGCAATAGGTGAAATAAGGATGATATGTTGAGAAGTAATAAGGGTGGAATGTGAATGTACGGTGGGATCAGGTTGCACGCCGCAACAGAAGAAATAAGGGTGGCATGATGAGAAGAAATAAGGGTGGAATATGATTGTAAGGTGGGATCGTGTTGCGCGCCGCAACAGGAGAACAATTTAAGTAAGGAACTGTGAAAATCTCATTTGTGATTCTCTGTATCTCTGTGCAATAATTGTTTGGTTTCTTTGACTGCTATCTATCTGTGCATTGCTTTGATTTTACTTAGAGTAAAGTTTGTTCATACATACTAGTACTATTCAATGGTACTAACGTGCCTTTTGCCGGGGGCGCTACATCTTTTATATGGATTTAGGTGGTCCTATAGCAGGTAGCTCAGTCCGCCGATAGTGGTGCCTTCTCTTCATCCCTTCAGCAGTACTGGTGAGCCCCATTCCTCTCATGGACGTGCGTAGTCCATGTCGTCTCTGTGGTATATTTTGGTTCTCTTAAGGTATAGTCGGGGCCTTGTTGCCGGCAAGTATGTATACCCTCCTCCGTACCTTTAGAGGCTCCGTAGACACTGTGTGGGTTGTATATATTTTGGGTAGTAGTTGTAATTATTCGTAATCATGGTCCCAGTTGAAGACGTTGTGCTTAGTTTGTATATTTTGGGATTATCAAATGTTGAAGCTTTAAAAGAGGAAAATGGACTTATGTTGTAAATTCATACTTTGGTTCCATTTGCTATTTCATTTATAGATTGGTATATTATAAACACAGGGTAATGCGTTGGGTAAGGAAGAATCCAGGTCCGCTTGACCGGGATCATCCAGTTAGGTGTCGGTCTCGTTCCTCGGTTTTGGGGCGTGACAAACTTTGTATCAGAGCCTAAGGTTTTAAAAGTGTCCTAGGATATCTCGGAGCCGTGTCTAGTAGATTCCTTCTTATCGGTGTGTTGTCGACCACATCTATAATTAGGGGACTGCATGGACATTTAGGAAAGTACCCATTTATTGCTATTCTATATCGTGCGATGTGGTTAAAGGTGAGGTTGTATATCTCTAACTCGTGCGATGTTCCAATTTTCAGTAAATGGCGCCCAAGAAGAGAGCTCGACTCGGCCTAGAGGCCAATGCCACCACAAGTGTGGCCATAAATTCTCAATCTGATGGTGTGGGTGAGGATAATTCCCCGACCATGAATCAGCCTGAATCCTCCGTTCCTGCCCAGACTATTCCAGTCCCTGCTCCAGCGGAGGGTGCTACGATCCCTCCTGCTGATATTCCTGATCCTCCTCCAGCCCCAGCTTCGGGTCCCGGTATTTCTGATGGGGACATCAGGGGAGCTATTCAGATGTTGACACAGTTGGTGGCCTCTCAGGCCCAGAGATCAAGTATTGCCCCCGCACCCTCGAGTGAGAAAGGGGATTCTTCAGGTTCCAGAGTCAACCAGTTCCTACGGTTAGACCCTCCAGAATTCACACGCACCGACCCAGAGGTCGATCCTCAGGAGTTTATAGACGAGATGTACAAGACCCTCGGGGTTATGAGGGCTACTGAGACAGAGGGAGTTGAGTTAGCTTCCTATCGTCTAAAGGGAGCGGCATATTCATGGTTCGAGATGTGGGAGAGTTCCCGTGGATAGGGGAGCCCTCCGGCGAGGTGGGATGACTTTGTAGATGCTTTTATGGATCATTTCTTGCCTGCCGAGACTAGGGCAGCCGGTGCTGCAGAGTTTGAGGTTCTCAAACAGGGTAATAGGAGTGTGTGGGAGTACCATATGGAGTTCGTGCGCTTGTCCAAGTATGTTATCCACATGATGCCGACTATGGAGGCTAGAGTTCATCGGTTTGTTTAGGGACTTGGTCCCTTGGTTGTCAACAAAGCTGCTATAGCTGCTCTGCATTCAGATATGAACTATGGGAAGATTGTGGGATTTGCCTAGGCTACGGAGGCTCGGAAATTAAAGATAAAGATGGAGAGAGAGAGAGAGTAATAGTAGGGCCTGGTCAACGGGCAACCCTGGGAGTTCAGTTGCAGGTGGGAGGTCAGCCCTTGGGAGAGGGTCATCAGGGCCATCTTAGTCCTATGCTTAGCCCTCAGCCAGTGCACCGCCATCAGGGCACAGTTATCAGCAGGGAGGTCGCTTTGGACCCGGTTCAGATAGCAGGAGGTTCCATCAGTCGGGTCATTCAGGTGGGAGTTTCCAGCAGCAGCGGAGGTCCCCATGCCCTAAGTGTGGGAGGTTTCATTCTGAGCCTTGTTACTTGGATATCTCGGTATGCTATAGATGCGGAGTGAGGGTCCATGTTCAGCGAGACTGTCATGCACCCAGTCAGGGCACAGGTATGGATACTGCTCATCCATCCAGTTCGTCAGCCGCTATGTCTTTAGCATGCCCTCCAGCACCAGCAGGGCCCGGTGCAGCTAAGGGTAGAGCACGGGTCAAGGGGGACCCAGTCGTAACTATGCTTTGAGTGGTCGCCAGAGTGCTGAGGCTTCTCCAGATGTTGTCACAGGTATTTTGACTGTTCAAACACATGATGTTTATGCTCTTATTGATCCCGGATATTCATTGTCATATGAAGAGGTTCCTGTTGCTATTATTGATAGGCAAGTTCGTAGATTGAGAAACAAAGAGGTCGCTTCAGTTAAAGTATTATGGCGGAGTCAACAAGTCGAAGAAGCCACGTGGGAAGCGGAAAATGAAATGAAAGAGAAATATCCCCATTTGTTTGAATAAGTCTAGTAGTGGTCGTGAGAACTGACATCTCTAAGCAATTACACCGTTGTGTCAAATTTTGTGCAAGAACACCCCACTCCCCTATTATCCTACTATTGTGACTTCTCAAATTTGTACTACATTTGTAGGTGTTATGAATAGTTGGATCATGTGAAAATCCTTGAAATAGCTGAATTATGTGCAACTCATTGTAATAGTTCAATTATGTGCAAATTTGTGATGTTAAACGAAATATGTGTAGCTGGTTGAAATAGTTGAATATATACGACTTGTGGAGATAACCGAATTATGTGCAATTTGTTGGAGTAATTGAAAATGTGTGGAATTGGTTAAAAGTGTGTTTCGGGGGCTCTTTGACGGGTAGATAGGCCTAATTACAAAGGAAACTTTAGCAAACGTTTTAGAAAATATCGGAGTTAGTGAAAGTTGGGGGTTGGCATCTTGTGTTTTCATACCCAAATGATCCCCCGATCCTCATTCGAGAACGAATGATTTTAAGTGGGGGAGGATGTAAAGCCCAAAAAAATTTTAACTAAAAACGATGCCCGGTTAGGCTCCCATGTTGTTATAATTGTAGAAATTCTTAAAAACAGACCTTTTTAAAGAAAAAAGTACCCCGGGACTTAAAAGATATAAATTCCCAGAATTTCGCAGATCTGCGGTCCACTATGCGATCGCAGATCAGGTATGCGGCCTGCATACTTTTGCATACCTGGACAGTTGCTGTCCATTTCAAGGACAGCTATGCGGCCCAAGATACGATCGTATTTTGAGAATGCGGGCCGCATAGTTATCGCATTTTTGCACCTTGATTCTTGTGGAGGGAGTTACGCGATGCACTATGCGATCGCATAATAGGTATGCGGACCGCATAGTGGTCGCATACCTGGGCATCCTGCTTTCCTTTTTGGCCCAGCTGAGGGCCATTTATGCGACAGGAATGCGGACTGCATAGCAGGAATGCGATCGCATTCCTGACCGCATTTTCTACTTCGGGGCTTCTAATTTCTGATTTTAAAACCCGACCCCTAGTTTAATAAAATACCTCTCCCCTTCATTCTTAACCTCTATTTGACTAAAATAGAGAGAAGGGAGAGTGAGTTTAGTAAGAGAAAGTCATCTTCTTCAGCAAATCAGTCCACCACCTCTGCTCAGGCCTGGAAATCTTCAAGAAGTCGTTCTCTTCTTCACCACAAGAGGTAGGTCCTCACCCCATTTTGCCCTTTAATTCGCAGGTTTTTGTTAAAAGGGATAAAACACACATGAAATTGGTTCTTGAAGATAAAATCTACTACTTACATGCATGTTCATGATCTGTCCTAATATAGCAAGAGGGTGTAAGTTAGAGCAATTTTCCACTAAAAAGGGGATTAGAAATCTAAGGGGTCATAGTGTTTGATAAAATGCCCAAATGAATTCAAGATTCCTAATTCTAAGATAAATGTGTCGCATTGTGAACTAGATTGACGGTGCTAGACGGTTCAGTGAATTGTGATAGAAATTAAAGGGAGTTCCAACTCAAGGTATGTATGGCTAACTTTAATCTTTATAGAGTCGCCTTGTTGGTGTCCGAGCATTCGGTATGTATTCCGGGTTTGATTGCATTTGAATCAGATGTCCTATTATGATGAGATGAAGGGTTATGTTCTCTGAATGCCTTAGTTGATTTTCCATGCAACCATGCTATGTGAGATTGTGAACTGTGATTCCTTGTACTTACTCTATCATGTGCAAAACTCGCTATATACTTGAATATCTCGGTATGAAAGGAAGTACTACCAAATGAACGAAATGGTAATGACCTCAATTGTTGAATGTATCCAAGTGCTAAAGGCTGTGTAGAAAATGATGGAAAGTAAATGTGGATTTATTTAATTAAGCTAAATGATTATGGCATATCGTACATGACTCGCTTTTTGGTAAATGTTATTGTGCCCTTGATTTCACATGGTTGTTTGGTTGTTATGAATTTATACTCTTGATGAGAAATCCTTGTGATTGAATTATTGGTTGTTGTTGCTATCAATGTGATTGTACGGTGGGATCGTGTTGCGCGCCGCAACAGGTGAAATAAGGATGATATATTGAGAAGTAATAAGGGTGGAATGTGAATGTACGGTGGGATCGGGTTGCACGCTGCAACAGAAGAAATAAGGGTGGAATGATGAGAAGAAATAAGGGTGGAATATGAGTGTAAGGTGGGATCGGGTTGCACGCCGCAACAGGAGAACAATTGAAGTAAGGAACTGTGAAAATCTCATTTGTGATTTTCTGTATCTCTATGCAATAATTGTTTGGTTTCATTGACTGCCTTTTATTTGTGCATTGCTTTGATTTTACTTAGAGTAAAGTTTGTTCATACATACTAGTATTATTCAATGGTACTAACGTCCTTTTTGCCGGGGGCGCTACATCTTTTATATGGATGTAGGTGGTCCTATAGCAGGTAGCTCCGCCCACCGATAGTGGTGCCTTCTCTTCATCCCTTCAGCAGTACTGGTGAGCCTCATTCCTCTCAGGGTCGTGCGTAGTCCATGTCATCTCTTTTGTATATTTTGGTTCTCTTAAGGTATAGTCGGGGCCTTGTTGCCGGCAAGTATTTATACCCTCCTCCGTACCTTTAGAGGCTCTGTAGACACTATGTGGGTTGTATATATTTTGGGTAGTAGTTGTAATTATTCGTAATCATGGTCCCGAATTAGAGATGTTGTTCTTAGTTTGTATATTTTGGGACTATCAAATGTTGAAGCTTTAAAAGAGGAAAATGGACTTATGTTGTAAATTCATACTTTGATTCCATTTGCTATTTCATTTATTGATTGGTATATTATAAACACAGAGTAATGCGTTGGGTAGGAAAGGCAATCCAGGTCCGCTTGATCGGGATCATCCGGTTAGGTGCCGATCTCGTCCCTCGGTTTTGGGGCGTGACATTGTTACCTTATTTTTTACTTGTTTTCAAAAGCTATAAATACTCTACCCTCTCTTTATCATAACACAACTCACACACGAATCAACACACAGACACTCATTGTTCTGAACTCTCTCTTACTTTCCTACACACTCTCTCTTGCTTCTCTTATTGACTACTGGCTACACAGTCGGCTGAAAGCCAAGACTGAGTAACTTATTGCTGCTCTATTTCTCTGCACACTACTATTCTATTGCTCTATTTCCCTGCACACTACTGTTCTATTCTCTCACTCGTTACTGGTCTTCTATTTGATTTCAGCATCCAAAACAACATGTTTTTATTCGTATTGCATTTTCTCTTATTTCTTTTATGCTTCTACTTGTGGTTCTGTTGTTTACCTTGTAACTAGCATATTTATTCTGTCTATGTGACCTCCCTTTCCCCTTATTTCAGCATGTCTACTGCTCTTCTTACTTGTTTACTACAANGGCCCCCCCCCCCCCTAACTACTAAGTAATCCTGAACCCCTTCCCAGAGCTTAATGTATGAACCTGTTTAGCATCCCTCAATCTAATGTTTTTAAGCTCCTGGGATGAACACTTTGTGATAAAATGTGATGTGACTGCTTAAGTCTTGTAATACCTTCTCTGATGTCTACCTATGTGAAAATATGCTCTTACATGTGAACTACTTGTTCCCAATCCCCTTTCCCCTGTTTGTGTTTTCTTCCCTGAACTATGTGTGCTATTCTGATTCTGGGATTGTCCTACTCACCTTTTCAAAATTGTTTTCAATAAGAGTTAAACTCGTCTATTGTTTTCTTACAAGAACTGATTCTAGATGAATCATTTTCAAACTATTTTTCTCAACTCAACTCTTTCAAAACTATGTCAAGCACTCTCACATACTCTTAGAAGTCTAGGTTCTACCCCCTTAATGTGTGACTGCTTAGGGACCAATATGAGCTCTCTTTGAACTCTAACACATTAAGGCTGGCTCTTCCACACTGCACTTACTCAATTCTGGTTATGAATCTGGGTGTGAGCACTGCCCAGGATCCCTTGAGATCCTTAGGGAACTTTGACACACCTGGATCATGTGAAAGGTTGTGAATCAAATGGCAATGAGGCATTCTGGAGATTCTGGGCCTATTAGTAGGCTCCCTATAGTATAACTTCTTATTTTCTTATTTCAACTATGTAATTTGTGCCCAATGGTTTTAATAATTATTTGTAAACAACTCTGGGGCTGGATAGTTAAAAGGGAAGGGCAATATGCATGATATAGTTTGTTAAAGGGTAGATACCATGCTTCTAGGTTTACAATTCCTACGTGTGCACTAGAATTCATGCTTAGGACTGATGTATGCAAGCATATCATGCATTATATATCTTGCTCCTTAGGTCCATGTTTATTGTTTTAGCATCTCATTATGGTATTATCGTTTGTCACTTAGAAAATCATGCTCTAGGATTAAACATTAATATAAACCTACTATTCATGTAAACTAGTTCTAATATCGATGTGATATTGTGGTACACTTAGAAATTCTGCCTAGGATAACAATGCGCTAATAAACAAGTCATTCCCATACTTGCTGCATATTCTGAAAGCATGTTCAAATACTGTGACTTTATGCATTTAGAAAATCCTGCCTAGGAATTTTGCATACAACTCATTCTGCCTCTCTATATGTGCATATTATATATCATGTTTTAGGACTCATTCTCCGCCTAATTGCTAATGCATGAAAAAGGACTAAAAATTGACCATAAACAACTAGTAGTAATTCTGCATTTTGTGCGCACCTAAGTACAACATCTTTAGGCAAAATAACTTGTAACAGTTTCTCTAATAATCCTGGTAACTGCTGAGCACTGCCCCACGCCTAGGCAAGCCTTAGGTAATTAAAGTTGTTAAAACTGGAAATACGCTTCTTTTATGCGTACTGCCTAACTATCCACAGGTTTAAGATCAATAGGAAAAACTGATTAAGACTTCCTCCCTGAGTTATGAAACAAATCTGCCTCTTTGTTATTATCACTTAGATACCATGCTTTAGGATCTGAATCAAAAGCTAAGACCTTAACTGGGTTTGAGTCATGCTGCTTATTTGCATTATCTGTGGAGGTACCTGAGCCTTTCTCTGTTTATATGTTTATCCCTCTAATTGAAGTCCTATATGTTTTTGTATGTCTCTTAGAATTTTGCCTTTAAACCTGAGGGTCTTCCTAGAACCTCCCTAATAATATAGAAGTCCTAAACTCCTCCAAGGGCCATTAGGAAGGGACGGGTAACAACATGCAATAGAGGTCGTTGACCAACACTCGCTCTAATTACCTTTACGGGGTGGGAAAGGGTAGATATGGATATGATGATCGGTGCGCTAATACTACGTGTAGGCCCTATTTGAGGAGTGACATACTGGGTATTGCATTGATGTGATCCATATAACAAACAAACCTAGGATGCCCCATATCCCATATGCATATTTAGACTATAATCCTTTTTTTTCAAATCTATTTAGTTATTAAATATTTTAAAACTCAGTAACACATGTGTGCTTAGACTGTGAATATTTCAAAACCATCTACTATTTTAAACATTAATTGCTTACTTTCCACTTGTACAAGTTCACAAAGTTGTTTGGCCGGGAACCATAGTTGTGGATCCTTAGGGGTGCCTAACACCTTCCCCTTAGGATAATTTCAAGCCCTTACCCTATCTCTAGTTATCAAACTTGTTTGTAAATGAACCCCAAATAGGTTCCCTAACGCACCTTAACTCGTTAGGTGGCGAATCTTCAAAACTTTCAAACCCCCTTTCCCAAAAGGAACGAGTTGTCCCATCCAATGTCAAAAACCCTTGACCGGCCCCGAAAGGAGTTTGGGAAAAAGGGGGCGCGACAGCATGGCGACTCTGCTGGGGACCTTAGGCTTTTACCATTTCAAACGTCTTTGTGAATTTGTACCTCTTCCCATTCCCCTTATGTGCAATTAATTGTTTCTTTCCTTCAAGCATTTAATTTTACTCAAAAGCAACTTACATATTTTCTTGTTTCTTTTTCTTTGTAATCGCTTTTTAAATTATAAATGTTGTATTTAATGCTTTCATAACTTGCAAATACATGACTACTTGCCTTTACTGCTTATTTACTGCATTATTCAACTCAACATCATACTCCACTCGTGCCAAAACAAATCTTATAGCAACGCTTGATGAGTGGTTGCGCTCTTCCTATTTTATCACCCCCTAAATTCGGAAAGGCTTATTTTCGATAAAACTAGTCGATCAGCGGTGCAGTCCACGGTTTCGTGCCTTCCCCTTTGAGTTGTTCGCTCAAGGGTACCAGTCTAAAACCCACATAGAAACCTTACTCTGTCATATTGTTGCATGCATCATGGCCAAACCTAGCCATGCTAGCGTGTTGTCCGCACAATGGCCTTTAAGACAACCTTATCCAAAAGTCCATCGGGTTTTCCATAAATCCCAACAGACATCATCACGTTCTGTGCATTTATTTGGAGAACTAAATGCTTGTATGCTAATCATAAGTGTATAAATAGTCGAGTCTAGCGGCGGTAAGGGTCTAACCATTTTGTCTTGCAGAAATATGAGGCACGAAGTCCCTAGACTCGGCATGGTTGCCAGCATTCACCCAAAACTTCTAAACTGGTGGGAGGACCTTCACTCCAGTGATAAGACGCTCGTCAAGAAATACTTGGGTAACTTACTGTCTCTCCTCGACATTCAACCAAACAAAATGTTGATAGAGGCTGCCACTTTGTTCTGAGATAGCAAAAGAGTCGTCTTCCGTTTTGGGGACATCGAAATGACACCATTGCTAGAGGAAATAGGAGGACTGGCAAGTTTAATTTGGGAGACTCTTGGGTCGCTGAGGTTCTAGAACCGTGCGAACAGGGGTTTCTTGAAAATGATGGGTCTAAAGAAGAATGCAAAGTTAGAGTGTCTAAAGAAGTCGTACATTCCTTTCGAGTATTTGTACAAAAGGCACGGTCACAACAAGTCCTACCGTACCTACCATGACGAGTTTGCCATAACATCTTTAGGGCACATTCACCGTAGGGTGTTCGTCTTCATAGTTTGTTTCCTGGGTCTGATTGTATTTCCAGCAAAGAAAGAAAGAAAGAATCCACACTAGGCTGGCTATGGTAACCAAAACATTGATGGAGGGAATCGATGGACAGACCTTCAGCATCATCCCTATGATCATTTCAGACATTTATCGAGCCTTAGAGCACTGTCAAAAAGGAGCTAAGCACTTCGAAGGCTGCAATTTTCTATTACAACTCTGGTTCTTAGAACGTCTCCAAAAAGGACAGTGCCGCAAAGAATTTCCGCGAAGGGCATGGGACGACCAAATCTCTTTCCATCACCCAAAGCAAATGACGTACCTTCCCGACAGATTTGCTCAGCCCGAAACTGCCAGAGAATGGGTAAAGTACTTCGATAATCTGGCTGAAGAGCAGGTACAGTGGATGTTCGATTGGTTTCCAACAGACGAATTCGTCGTCAGGTCTAGGGATGCACCATTCCTGATACTAATTGGTTTGAGGAACATATCCTTACGTCCCTCTCTGAGTTATGAGACAAGCAGGCAGAAAGCAGATTATACCAAGGGTCGACAAGATGATCCACTTCCGAGCCGACTTTCAAGATGATGATAGCCCTCACAAGTGCCAAGCCCAACATATGTGGCACTGTAAGATCATAATGGAAAAAGACATAGTTGAGCCGGATAGATATCATGAAGGTTGTACACCTTTCATCTCAGGGTGGTTAGAAGACAACTGGGATGGAAGGCCAGGGTTCATTCGAGGCCATAGGATCATAGATGAAAAAGCTAAAGCTCAAGTGAAGTATAATCAATTGCACAATAGGATCCGTGAATGCGAAGACGAACACCGTGAGATACACGAAACCAACAGGAAGTTGATTGAAGAATAGAAAGGCATGGCCTTCGACGCCAATAGAAAGCTGGGGTACTTAGAGCGAGGCATAGTCGAGTTAGAGGGTAAATTCATCAAGAGGGTTGAAGACTGTCAAAAGGCTGAAGGGAACGAAGGTGGACATCTGGCCAGAGCATACCTATTTTTAGGACTTCGCGAGCTGGGGAATCTGTTCGAAGGAATCAAGGATGTCGAGTCTGGGGAAGGTCCTTCTGGGACTAAGTAGATAGGAATTTCCTTTTTCGCTTTATCGATGTAATAAGGCTAATGGCCATTAGTGATTATTTCTTGCTTATTTAGTGTCGTTTTGAACTCGTCTATTTTTTATATTAATGAGATGAGGCATTTGAGCATCCAAGTTCTCCAAATCAATTTGTCGCTAGGACTACCTCGGGCACAATGAGGTTCCCCAAATTAGGACGCGCTTTATATTCTCGCACTATGTGTTTAAATACCGCAACATTTTTTCATAATCCTCACTGACTTGGCTACCTTTTTGTTTTTACTTTATTTTTTATTTTTCTTTGATTATTCCCCTTCCCCAAAGGTTGGTTCGTGAACTCTAGCATCATCATCATATTACACAAGATCCAAGGGCCCTCCGCCTTCTCCTCCTCCTAGTCCTCCTAAAGGCAAAGGCAAAGGCAAAATGGAAGATTCAGGCAACATCAGAAACGAAAACACAATGTTGGTCAAACGAATAGAGGATCCTAATGATCAAGGTACTCGGGTCCAGAATGAGACTATGTCGCAGCTAGAATAGAAGTTTTTGAAATTTCAAGAAGAGCTTGATCAAGTTCGAAATCTGGAAAACCTATCCTTCTCACTCAGTGTCCCTGATGTCACTCAAAATCCCATACCTCCTCAGAACACCCCGAACAAGCAGAATCTTCCCAACACTCATCATCACATAACTCCACCGAAAAATCAAACTATCCCACCACAGCACCGGCACAACATTTGCCACACTCCGAGAAACACCCCGATAATCATCCCTAAACCCCAAAACTCCACAAATGATCATCTTTACGCCCAAGCACCAGGCCATCACAACAACCCCATCTACGTGGAGACTATGCCATACTCCGCCCAACCCATTTCATACACACCTGAGTCTGGTGAAAAGGATCTGCTTATCAGAAACTTGGCTGAGGAACTTAAGAAATTGACCAATCGGGTTCAAGGCGTTGAAGGAAGCAAAGGAATCGAGGGGCTGAACTATGAAGACCTCCGCATCCAGCCCGATGTCGAACTGCTCGAGGGGTACAAACCTCCTAAGTTCGAAATGTTTGATGGTACAGGTGATCCAAGGGTCCATTTGAGGACCTACTGTGATAAGCTGGTTGGAGTAGGGAAAGATGAAAATCCCCGCATGAAGTTGTTCATGAGGAGACTAATAGGAGATGCCTTGTCTTGGTATATAAGCCAAGACCCCAGGAAATGGTTGAAGTGGATAAGCATAGCGTCCGACTTTATGGACTGATTCAGGTTTAACAGAGAGAACGCACCGGATGTATTCTACATCCAGAATCTGAAGAAGAAGCCCACAGAAACATTTCGCGAGTATGCTACTCGCTGGAGATCCGAAGCTGCCAAGGTCAGACCCGCCTTAGACGAAGAACAGATGAATAAGTTCTTCGTACGAGCTCAAGATCCACAATACTTTGAGCGGTTGATGGTGATTTAGAACCACAAGTTCTCTGACATTATCAAATTGGGTGAAAGGATCGAGGAAGGAATCAAAAGTGGTATGGTCACTAACTTTGAGGCTTTGCAAGCTAGAAACAAGGCCCTACAGTCCGGTGGTGTGTCCAAGAAAAGGAATTTGGGAGCCGTGATGGTTGCACAGAGAACCAAATCCCCACTGAAATACCAAACCTACCAAACACCTCCACTCACATATCAGCCAGCACCTTCATACCAAGCACCCTCTCCTACATACCAATCAACACCTCCGCCAACATATCAGTCATCTCCACCACCCACCTATCAGCCACAGTCTCCCAGATATTCTCAGCCCGCTCCTGTTTACCATGCTTACAACTCTCAACCATCCCACTATCAATCACACCCTGCACGCCAAAACTTCCCTAGACCTCCACCAAACTTTGACCGCAGACCTCCTAAACAATATACTGCCATCGCTGAACCTATCGACCAGCTGTACGAAAAACTGAAAGTTGCTGGTTATGTCACTCCCATCCCTGCTGCCAACCCTGAGAATCCCTCTCAATGGGTTAATCCAAACAAGTCATGCGCATACCACTCCAGCATAAAAGGACACACCATCGATGAATGCCACTCTTTGAAGGATAAGATACAGTTCTTGATTGACAACAAGATCATTGTGGCAAAAGAATCCGCTCAAAACATACGCAACAATCCTATCCCAGACCATAAGGGTGTAGGCATCCACATGATTGAAATAGAAGAAGATTGGGACCCCGAGGGGTTGATTGGGTTGATCGTAGAAGGCGATGACCCAAAGAAACCAGTGGTTACTCTTAACCCAATCATAGTCCAAATTCAGCCGGCTGAGGATGCTGAGGTTGATATGTTTGTACCACTTGAGTTTAAAGCAGTGCCACCCACAAAGGCATCGGCGCCCATTGAGGTCGAAGTCATGCCTCCGTAAAATACACCTGCACCATTTGAGGTTGCAGTTCTGCCACCTGCTAAAGCACTTGTCCCGCTCGAAGTGAGTGTAGCTACACCAATAACGGTGGCTATATCAACCACACCACCCTTCTATACAAATATTGTACCATGGGATTATGTGGCTGAGGCAAGAAGGAAGGGCAAAGTCAAGATTGAGGAAGCAACCGCGACACAGGGTATGACTAGGACTGTTAGAGTCTATACGCCTGAGCATTTGGCTGAATCAAGCAAACATGCTTCCAACAGGCCACCCATTATTGAGACGGGTCCAGATGACCTTTGGAGGAAAGTACTGGCCAAGGATTACTCCTTCATTGACCAGTTGAACAAGACCCCGGCTCAGATCTCCATTCTTTCCTTGCTGCAAAATTCAGAGGCACACAGAAATGCTTTGTTGAAAGTGCTGAATGAAGCGTATGTGCCAAACAATATCACTAGTGGGGAAACGGCCAATATGTTAGGCCAAGTGTTAGAAAGCCATAAGATCACCTTTCACGAGGATGAGCTGCCGCCTGAAGGGTTGGGTCATAACAAAGCCATGCACATCACTGTGCAATGCGAAGACTATTTCATCAGCAGAATTCTTATCGACGGGGGATCCAGTCTCCATATATGTCCGTTGATAATGCTCAAGAAATTGGGCAAAAGGCTTCACGAGATAATAGATGGAGCGATAAATGTGAAAGATTTTGATGGATCTTAGAGGTCCACTATTGAGGAGATTATCCTGTGCTTGCAGATGGGTCCAACTTGGTTCGAAGTTGACTTTCAAGTAATAGATGTATCAGCATCCTACAACTTGCTATTAGGACGGCCAAGGATACATGATGCTAGGTCCGTAGCATCAACGTTGCATCAGGAAGTGAAGTTTGAATAGAACCACCAAGAAGTGATCATTCATGGAGACGGAAGCAATCCTATTTACAGTCGCCAGACTATTCCAATGATCGAAGGAAGAAGGAAGTTGGGTGGAGAAACTTACCACCACATTGAACGGGTCAATACCATAGACAAGGACAAATGGTAGGATAGCAAGATCGCTAGCATGATGAACTGGAGAGGATATGAGCCAGGTAAAGGGATCGGCAAGAATCTCCAAGGGATCTCCAAACCCATAAATATCAAGAAACGTGGCACCACTTTCGGTCTAGGATATGAATATACTTGGGAAGAATTCAATAGTTGATCGCCACCATGGCGCGGTCCTTATTACCCACTGGAGCAACCGATACCACATCTAGAGCAGACCTTCCATCAGGCCGGCATTATCTATGGGTCAAAGGAAGAAGAGGCACTTGCAGCATTGAGGAACTTATTCCTGTAAGAGGATGACATGGACTGTTGCATCACTTTTGAGGAAGAGGGGGAGGAAGGCCCTTCCATCCAGGCCGTGAACAGAGGAGCATCTCTCAAGAATTGGACTATCAGAACAGCCAGGGCCCGATGAGCCTCGGGGTAGCAAGGCTAAACAAGCATTGTTCATTGACTTTTACTAAATGATTTCCTTTTCCGCATTTTCATTTTTGCAATAAGAGCTTCGATGTTCAAACATTTATTTAACTTAGCAAAAGCACTTTTATGTTTCATGAATCAATATTTATTATTACCATTTCTTCTCTCATTACTTTATCTATACAACATTACTATTACTTGTCTTGATGAACTGATGATTGTGACATGCAACGAGACAACACAATAAACGGACATCATTTCAGAAGAAGAAGATGATATACTTGATGAAATTGTCAAGGAAGTCGAGAATTTCGAGAATAGACCTAAGTCCAACCTGGATGAGACCGAAGTTGTCAACTTGGGAAATTCAGAAAATGTCAAGGAAACTCGCATTAACATTCATTTGTCGACATCAGAGAAGGAAGAATACATAGATTTCTAAAAGAGTATGAGGACATCTTTGCCTGGTCGTACGACGACATGACTGGTCTAAGTACGTCTATTGTTGCTCACAAGTTACCAACCAATCCAATGTGTCCACCGGTAAAGCAAAAACTCTGAAAGTTCAAGCATGTCATGAGTTTAAAAATTAAGGAAGAAGTCACCAAGCAGATCAATGCCAAGGTTCTTAGGGTAGTCGAATATCTGACATGGTTAGCCAACATTGTGCCAGTGCCAAAGAAATATGGGAAGGCTAGAGTCTGTGTCGACTACCGGGATCTCAACCAGGCCAGTCCGAAAGACGACTTCCCTTTGCCAAACATACACATCTTGATTGACAATTGCGACAAGAATGAGCTACAGTCATTCGTAGATTGCTTCGCTGGTTACCATCAGATCTGGATGGATGAGGAAGACGCTGAGAAAATGGCTTTCATTACGCCGTGGGGAGTATACTTCTATAAGATGATGTCGTTTGGCCTGAAGAATGCTGGGGCCACCTATATGAGGGCTATGACCACTATCTTCCACGATATGATACACAAGGAAATTGAGGTATATGTGGATGATGTTATTATCAAGTCCAGGAAATTTGCAGACCACATAGAAGATCTGAGGAAGTTCTTCAATAGATTGCGGAAATACAATCTAAAATTAAACCCCACGAAGTGTGCATTCAGGGTGCCTGCTGGGAAATTGCTTGGGTTCATTGTAAGCCGTCGAGGAATAGAACTGGATCCGTCGAAAGTCAAAGCCATCCAAGAACTACCACCACCAAGGAACAAGAAAGATGTGATGAGTTTCTTGGGACGCCTTAACTATATCATCTGATTCATAGCACAGTCTACAGTTATATGTGAGTCGATCTTCAAGATGTTGAAGAAAGACGCCGCCACCAAATGGACCGATGATTGCTAAAAGGCCTTCGACAGAATTAAGGAATACCTGTCAATGCCGCCAGTCCTAGTACCACCCGAGCCAGGTAGACCCTTATTACGTTACCTTGCAGTGTTAGATGGAGCCTTCGGTTGCGTTCTGGGGAAGCACGACGAGATAGGAAGAAAAGAGCAGGCAATTTATTATCTAAGTAAGAAGTTCACTCCGTATGAGGCCTGGTATTCTCTATTGGAATGCACCTGTTGTGCTCTAACTTGGGTAGCTCAGAAGCTGAGGCACTACTTCTGTGCATATACCACATATCTTATATCAAGGATGGATCCCTTGAAGTACATCTTTCAGAAACCCATGCCCACTGGCAAGCTGGCCAAGTGGCAAATCCTGCTGAGTGAGTTTGACATTGTCTATGTGACTCAAAAAGCAGTCAAGGGACAAGAACTGGCAGACCATCTTGCTGAGAACCCTGTGGACAAGAACATGAACCCCTGAAAATGTACTTTCCCGATGAAGAGGTATCAATCATAGGAGAAGATATTGCAGAATCCTATGACGGTTGGAGAATGTTATTCGATGGAGTGGCGAATTTCAAGGGAGTCGGCATTGGAGTTGTCCTAATATCAAAAACTGGTCAGCACTATCTGGTATCTTCCAAACTCAGATTCCCCTGCACCAACAATATGGCCGAATATGAAGCCTGCATCATAGGGATCAAAATGGCTATTGATATGAATGTCCAAGAGCTGTTAGTGATTGGTGACTCAGACTTGCTCATACATCATGTACAAGGGGAGTGGGCAACCAAGAATTCCAAGATAATGTTGTATCTGCACCATTGCAGGAATTAAGAAAGAGGTTCACAAAAACGGAATTTCGGCATGTCCCCAGGATCCAAAATGAGTTCGTCGATGCATTGGCCACTCTGTCATCTATGATTCATCATCCAGACAAGAATTTCATTGATCCCATTCCAGTGAAGGTCCATATCCAACCAGCTTACTGTGCCCATGTTGAAGAAGAAGCAGACGGAAAGCCTTGGTTTCATGATATCAAAGAATACTTGGCAAAGGGAGAGTACCCAGATCTTGCAAATCACACTCAGAAACGCACACTCCGAAGATTTTTCAACAACTTCTTTCACATCGGAGGAATCATGTATAGGAGGACTCCCGATTTGTGATTATTAAGATGTGTCGACGCAAAGGAAGCATCCAAGATACTAGAGGAGATTCATGCTGGAACATGTGGCCCACATATGAACGGTTTTGTTTTGGATAAGAAGATACTCAGAGCAGGTTATTTTTGGATGACTATGGAAACATACTACATCCAATATGTCCGAAAATGCCACCGCTGCCAAGTACATGCCGACATGATAAAGGTACCTCCAAACGAGCTCAATGCAACAAGCTCACTGTGGCCATTCTCCACCTGGGGAATGGACGTTATTGGACCAATCGAGCCTACCGCCCCCAACAAGCACAGGTTCATCCTGGTAACAATCGATTATTTCACCAAATGGGTCGAAGCAGCATCCTACAAAGTAGTAACTAAGAAAGTCGAGGCCGACTTTGTCCGCGACCGCATTGTTTGTCGGTTCGGAGTTCCAGAGTCAGTCACCACTGATAATGGTTCCAATCTCAACAGCGACCTAATGAAAGCTATGTGCGAGACTTTCAAAATCAAGCACAAGAATTCCACAACCTACATACCTCGGATGAATGGAGTTGTAGAAGCCGCCAATAAGAACATCAAGAAGATATTAAGAAAGATGATAGAAAACTACAAGCAGTTGCATGAGAAGTTATCATTTGCTCTACTGGGATACCGCACCACAGTCTGCACATCAACCGGGGCAACCCCTTACATGCTAGTTTATGGTACAGAAGTTGTCATTCCCGCTGAAGTAGAAATTCCTTCCTTAAGAATCATACAAGAAGTCGAGCGCAGCGATGCAAAATGGGTAAGAAGCCGTTATGAGCAACTGGACCTCATAGACGGAAAGAGGATGAATGCAGTATGTCACGGGCAGCTTTACTAGAATAGAATGACCTGAGCCTTCAACAAAAGAGTCAAACCGAGACAGTTCGCACCAGGGCATATGGTGTTAAAGAAGATCTTTCCACATCAAGATGAAACCAAAGGGAAATTCCCTCCCAACTGGCAAGGTCTGTTTATGGTTCACTGAGTACTGATAGGAGGAGCTCTTATACTTACAAAAATGGATGAAGAAGTCTGGTCAAAGCCAATCAATTCAGATGCAGTCAAAACATACTATGTGTAATCTATTATGCTTTCTCAATGATGTAAATTGAACTACGCCTGACATGATTCTCGTTTAAGAGGGGATACGTAGGCAGCCCTATGGGTTCGATCACAATTCACAAAATTCTGAAGCAAGTTCAGCCGATATCTGCACGAGCAACAGTCATAAACATCAACCCATCAAACTGAGGCAAAATTTTGAGGAGGACCCTAAACATTCCGTAGCATGAGAGGTTTAAATGTCTTGAACCATGTCACGGTCGTCAGTTCATCTGAAACTATTTTAAATTATATGTTTATGTCATACTTTTACAAAATCATGCATACTTATTCTTGAAACAGCTCTGTTTAGCAAACGCTACCCCGATGATATGAACGGTATCATCAAATCAAGCCAAATGAGTCAAAGCCAACGGGGATACGAACTAACCTTCCCTATATACAGAACTCACGATTTTTCTTTGGATGTAGGCACAAAGGATTGCAAAATCCCAAAGCACACTATCCGCCTGAAGGACATATGCCATTCAAAGACACAACTCCTGAAATTGTCGCACACGCCGACATTTATTATCAACACAAATGATGCTTCATAATCACAATGCTCACAACGGTCTCAATACCGCAATCTATTACTAGCTAAGAATTTCTATTGTCATTCATTTAATTTTGCATAAGGCTACCATTCTGCCTTCCGAGGTTAAGCTCTACCTCCATCTGCACTTTGTATAAGGCTACCATTTTGCCCTCCGAGACTAAGCTCTATCTCCATTTGCATCTTGCATAAGGCTACCATTCTGCCTTCCACTTGCATAAGGATACCATTCTTCTTTTCGAGACTAAGCTCTATCTCCATCTGCATCTTGCATAAGGCTACTTTTTTTCCTTCTGTGACTAAGCACTGTCTCCATCTGCATCTGCATAGGGCTACCGTTATGCCTTCCGAGGTTAAGCTCTACCTCATCTGCATAAGGCTACTTTTCTGCCTTCCGAGACTAAGCACTGTCTCCATCTGCATCTGCATAAGGCTACCGTTCTACCTTTCGAGGTTAAGCTCTACCTCATCTGCATAAGTCTACTTTTCTGCCTTCTGATACTAAGCACTGTCTCCATCTGCATCTGCATAAGGCTACCGTTCTGCCTTCCGAGGTTAAGCTCTACCTCATCTGCATAAGGCTACTTTTCTGCCTTTCGAGGCTAAGCATTGTCTCCATCTGTATTTATGCATAAGGCTACCTTTCTGCCTTCCGAGGTTGAGCTCTACCTCCCTTTGCATAAGGCTACTTTATGCCTCTGAGGCTAAGCTTTGCCTCTAATTTACTTTTTCATCGAGACTAAGCGTTGTCTCAAGCATTATTTACTTTGCTCTTCTCTCGGGCTAAGCTCTGCCCTTCAAATTCGCAAGACTAAGCTCTATCTTGTCTGCATCACATTATCGCATTTTTTTTCATGGGCTGAAATATCGCCAATCTGTCCAAATGTGTCATCGTTCGGAGGCACCATCTTCATAGCCCGAGAACACCATGTCATGGCCTAAGGATCTCTTTCAATTTTGCATATCATTATTCAAAGGCATCGTGGTTCGGAGTCACCATCCTTATGGCCCGAGAACATCATTTCATGGCCTGCGAATCCTGCAATCAAGCAATTCACGGCCCAGGACGTCATGGTCCGAGGACGTCATCCTTAACCGTCCAAAGACAGCATTCATGGTCCGACGGGAACTTGCATCATGTTTAAATTTACGCACAATATATGCTTGCATTGCTTATTTGCAGGTAATCCAGCGAAGCAACGGCTATCCTAGCAGGAGCGGCCCTGCTCTAGTTCTCGTAACCATTCCCGTAAACCGTTTATTCATCCAACCCTTTATGTTGCGTCCGTTCTTGTAAAAACTCCATCGGTATACTTCACCGATGGCTTCTGAACTACATACGGCCTGTGTAAAACCAGGGATATGTAGGCAACTCAGAAACCTGGGTGCGACCTAGATCTCTTCAAACCGTTTCGCTCGGTCAAAATTGGCCATCATATATTTACCCGACAACTCTTTTATCCTTCTCGGGTAAAGAGGGGCAATTGTTGATATCCAATTTTTCCTCAAATTATTTTTAAACTTGCATATATACCTTCACAATCAGTTTTTGGCATTTTTATATAATTTTCCCACATTTTATCAATTTATTCTAATTTATCCAATATTTTTATCTCCGGTAATTAATTATAAATTGCATTACAAATGATTTCAAAACATGTTTTAGGTCCTATTAAGGCCAAACTATTTCACAAATTAGCCTAATTAGCATTATTTTGCTATAATTGCTATGACTTTGCAATTATAGCCTAATTATACATTTTGTGCTATTTTGACTAGATAATCAGTCATTTTATATTTCTAATACTAATTAATCATCTTAATGTAGTCTATTTAACCTTAATTTTATTTTATATAATTATTGACCATTTTTATTAATTATTTAACTATTTTTATGGGTATTTAACACTTAGCCACTTTTAATTTTGATTTTAACCCCAATTTACCCGGATCCCTTAACCCAACTAGTACCCACCCCAGTCTTCAATCTCACCCGGCCCAATCCCCCTTTTGATATGAGTCATTGATTAATTCAAATCAACGGCCCAGATTAAAACTTACCATAATTAACCCCCCTAAGACTACCCCCCCCCCCCTTCTCACTTTCCCCCGTTTCATGTTCTTACCCGTCTCTCTCTATATATATATACATATCTCTCTCTCTCTCTCTCTCTCTAGAACCTTCCCCCCTTTTGAGATTTATCTCTCCTTCTCTGGCCACCTCCCTTGCCGGAAACTATGGAGTTTCACCTTTCCTCGACCTTATGGCTCCGCCTTTCATGCCTGTGTCACCGGTGGAGGCTCTCAAGTGACCCCGAGGCAATACACTCCCATATCCGGTCTCATGCCATGTTTTCCGGCCTCCTGTGGCCGTTCGAGTAAGGTTCTTGCATTTTACAGCCAAATGCCGGTAATATCTAAACCTCTTCTCCTTTTTGGGTTTTCTCTGAAACCCTAGCTTTGATCGTCCGATCTTTTTAAATTTTTAACAAATCTATGTCTCTTTCAAGGTTTTCACATGTTTTCTCTTAAAACCCCTTGGTTTTTCAAACGATCCTTCATTTTTAAGAACTAGGGTTTCTTAATCTTTGTTTTTTTACGCTTTACCTTCTGATTTTAGTACTAATCTTGATTTCCAGTATGTTTTTAAATATTTTGCTTAAATCTCCTCTTTTACCCTAAATATTCTGATGAAACCCCAATTTTTAGGGTTTATGTTCATATTATTTTTTATGTTTTCTAATCCGTATGTTCTTCTGGATTTTCTCTGAGTTCTATCCTTCTCGCTTTAACTTTGTTGTCAAGGTTTCCAACCTTCTACTGTTTCTGTGATTTTTTTGCTTAGGGTTCTCTGATTTTTGTGACTATTTGTGTTTAATAAGTCTGATTATTCATGGTTTATCTAATACCCTACTGATTCTGTGCATCTCTTAGTAAGGTTGTGATATTCCCCTTGAATCTATAATTTTGTGCATGTCCCTTATAGTTCCGTGTTTATTTTCAAATTGTTTCCTTGTGTGTGAGATACTATCCTTAGTTAGCACTTATTCCCTATGATTTTTAGTCTCATCCGTGATTCTCGTGACTGATTTTTAGAATTAAATTGTATCCTACCTTATTTATGTGCATAAACATGTTGTCAAATATTCAATATATATTTTCCTTACTTGAAATATTATTTATTTGACCTTTATTACATGTTACATTCTTTATTACTCCTATTATGGTAAGGTCAGTCTTCTAAGTGATTTTTTCCTTATATGATGCAACTTATACTCGTTTGAATCATGACTCCCTAATTAAAGGGAGTCCGGTCCTGTGATTGATTCCAAGTAATACTATTTCTATAATTATGTTAATTTAGTACTTGTTACCTTATTTTCTACTCGTTTTCAAAAGCTATAAATACTCTACCCTCTCTTTAGCATAACAAAACTCACACACGAATCAACACACAGACACTCATTGCTTTGAACTCTCTCTTACTTTCCTACACACTCTTTCTTGCTTCTCTTATTGACTTCTGGCTACTCAGCCGGATGAAAGCCAAGACTGAGTAACTTATTGCTGCTCTATTGCTCTGCACACTACTGTTCTATTCTCTCACTCTTTACTTGTATGTCTTCTATTTGACTTACAACATCCAAAACAATATGTTTTTATTTGTATTTCATTTTCTCTTATTTCTTTTATGCTTCTACTTGTGGTTCTGTTGTTTACCTTGTAACTAGCATATTTATTTTGTCTATGTGACCTCCATTTCCCCTTATTTCAGCATGTCTACTGCTCTTCTTACTTGTTTACTACAATTCTGCCTTATCCCCTTAACCCCAGTACATTCATGACCCCCCCTAACTACTAAGTAATCTTGAACCCCTTCCCTAAGCTTAATGTATGAACCTCTTTAGCATTCCTCAATCTAATGTTGTTAAGCTCCTGGCATGAACACTTTGCGATAAAATGTGATGTGACTTCTTAAGTCTTGTAATACCTTCTCTGATGTCTACCTGTGTGAAAATATGCTCTTACATGTGAACTACTTGTTCCCAATCCCCTTTCCCCTGTTTGTGTTTGCTTCCCTGAACTATGTGTGCTATTCTGATTCTAAGATTGTCCTACTCACCTTTTCAAAACTGTTTTCAATAAGAGTTAAACGCTTCTATTGTTTTCTTGCAAGAACTGATTCTAGATGAATCATTTTCAAACTGTTTTTCTCAACTCAACTCTTTCAAAACTATGTCAAGCACTCTCACATACTCTTAGAATTCTAGGTTCTGCCCCATTAATGCGTGACTGCTTAGGGACCCTTATGAGCTCCCTTTGAACTCTGACAGATTAAGGTTGGCTCTTCCACACTGCACTTGCTCAATTCTGGTTATGAATCTGGGTGTGAGCACTGCCCAGGATCCCTTGAGATCCTTAGGGAACTTTGACACACCTAGATCATGTGAAATGTTGTGAATCAAATGGCAATGAGGAATTCTGGAGATTCTTGGCCTATCAGTAGGCTCCCTATAGTATAACTTCTTATTTTCTTATTTCAACTATGTAATTTGTGCCCAATGGTCTGTAATAATTATTTGTAAACAACTCTGGGGTTGGATAGTGAAAAGAAAAGGGCAATATGCATGCTATAGTTTGTTAAAGGGTAGATACCATTCTTCTAGGTTTACATTTCCTACGTGTACACTAGAATTCATGCTTAGGACTAATGTATGCAAGCATATCATGCATTAGATATCCTGCTCCTTAGGTCCATGTTTACTATTTTAGCATCTCATTATGGTATTATCGTTTATCACTTAGAAAATCATGCTCTAGGATTAAACATTAATATAAACCTACTATGCATGTAAACTAGTTCTAATATCGATGTGATATTGTGGTACACTTAGAAATTCTTCCTAGGATAACAATGCGCTAATAAACAAGTCATTCTCATACTTGCTGCATATTCTGAAAGCATGTTCAAATATTGTGACTTTATGCATTTAGAAAATCCTGCCTAGGAATTGTGCATACAACCCATTCTCCCTCTCTATATGTGCATATTAGATATCATGTTTTAGGAATCATTGTTCGCCTAATTTCTAATGCATGAAAAAGGACTAAAAATTGTTTTACCATAAACAACTAGTAGTAATTCTGCATTTTGTGCGCACCTAAGTACAACATCTTTAGGCAAAATAACTTGTAACAGTTTCTCTAATAATCCTGGTAACTGCTGAGCACTGCCCCGCTCCTAGGCAAGCCTTAGGTAATTAAAGTTGTTAAAACTGGAAATACGCTTCTTTTATGCGTACTGCCTAACTATCCACAGGTTTAAAATCAATAGGCAAAACTGATTAAGACTTCCTCCCTGAGTTATGAAATAAATCTGCCTCTTTGTTATTATCACTTAGATACCATGCTTTAGGATCTGAATCAAAAGCTAAGACCTTAACTGGGTTTGAGTCATGCTGCTTATTTGCATTATCTGTGGAGGTACCTGAGCCTTTCTCTGTTTATATGCTTATCCCTCTAATTGCAGTCCGATAAACCTGAGGGTCTGCCTAAAACCTCCCTAATAAGATAGAAGTTCTAAACTCCTCCAAGGGCCATTAGGAAGGGATGGGTAACAACATGCAATAGAGGTCGTTGACCAACACTCACTCTAATTACCTTTACGGGGTGGAAAAGGGTAGATATGGATATGATGACCGGTGCGCTAATACCTCGTG
This sequence comes from Nicotiana undulata, assembly GCA_005239495.1. Taxonomy (NCBI): domain Eukaryota; kingdom Viridiplantae; phylum Streptophyta; class Magnoliopsida; order Solanales; family Solanaceae; genus Nicotiana; species Nicotiana undulata. Next base: position 1,949 of record ML274579.1, on the reverse strand, counting down.
TAGCCCCTCTTTGAGGAGTGACATTGTGAGACCCCATGTATTTTTTTCTCTTCTCTTATGTAATATACGTAAAGTGGTGTGGTTATATTAGGTATATATGATTGGGTATATCACATTGGGAGAATAAGACGGAAAATGTGTGATAATATCAAGGAACTAAACTAAAGCTTTAGGTCAAAGGAATCCCTTAAACAAAGGTTCGTGATTAAAGAAATTGCTCGGGTAGCACCCCGCGCGTACGGAAGGTTTAAGTTAACTTGCACCTGTGGGATAAGACTAAGAGTGTCTAATATGCTAAGAATAATGTTTTATGATGTATTATAATATAGCACTAGCCACATGTTAAGTTTAGGAGTCAAGCAAGTTGCGAAATAAAGGTCGGCAAAAGTTATCGTAAATTTTTCTAATAAACTTTCTAAACTTTGTGTCAAATGTATCAGATCATTTCTCCCAATATATAAAGAGTTATGGGACCCACAACCTACCGAATCGAAGGTCTACGAGTCTAAAGTTATGATTGTTTTACCGCGTACTGTCCGGGTTGAAACCGGGTCGCGAATCGGGTCAGGTCAAACAAGTGGTATAAGTCGGCAAATTCGACTTTTAAGACCCCAAAACATTTCATTTTAGTCCCAAAACAGTGATAAAGCTGAAGAGAAGGTCATGTGGTGTTCTTGAGTGATTAAGGTGCGTTTTTAATGATTTCTATCGTTAAACTTTGCCCCGTGCCTAGAAACGCAATATCTACGCTTTGCAATCAATTCCCCCTTCTATTAGCTGTGCTTGGAGCTATTTTTGGAAGATAGGAATTTGTTTTTCTTGCTGGTTCTTCAGGATTTATACTTGTTTTGCCAAGGTAATCATCTTGGGACTCTTTTATGATCGTTTTTACAAAGTTCTACGGACCTTTCGTCAAGTTAGGGTCATATGGCAAATCTGCCAATTTAAACTCAATTATGAACTGTTTATAGGTGCGTATAAGCTGCATATATATAGTGTTTGCGAATCTTAGGACGTAAGGAACAATGTTTTTGAAGGAACTACAGGCATTCGGACGTTCGTTGGAAAGGTATGTTAAGGCTAAGCTCCGTCCTTCCTTTTAGCACGAATTCTGGGAAATTCCTAAGACGCCAAATGTGATATTTTACTATTATGTTGCTAGAAAGACCTTCTGTGAAAGGCATTGGGATCGTAGCTGAAGTATTTTCATGATGCTACTAGGTTGATATTCCACTTGTTCAGTTAAATATGGTATTCAACATCTATATATGTCATTTTGTCGGCTTTCTTAACTATATGTCCATATATATGAATTCTTATTCGTCTTTGGGTTG
>ML274578.1:0-22858 GCA_005239495.1 Nicotiana undulata | reverse complement strand
GGGGGGGGGGGGTGGCTTCTATTTATAAAGAGTGCCTACCATCACAGGCCAATAGTTATTGGGCCTCACTTATCCACACACATAATATTTAATATTAGGCCTTCTATTTATCCACCACTTGGGCCACATCACTATTCTTTCAGTCTATAACCAATTAACGTAAGTCCAAATTCCAACATCTATACCTTAGTCATGCATGTTATGGTGATATTTCTCTAATTACCTTCAGTTATGTTGTACTGCTACTATTACGTTGAATGGAAACAATAACATGGGATGTGTGATGACCCAAGGGGTCATTTTATGAAGTTAGACTCCGTTCTAGGCTTAATAGCTCTAAAAGGTTAATTTTAAATACCATGATTTGCGTGCACAGTCCGGGCGTGAAACCGGAAAGCTTTTATGTGAAAATATAAAAAATAATAATTTTTAGAACTAAAAATTTGGGTTTAGTTGACTTGAGTCAACATTTTGAGTAAACGGACTCGGATCTGTGTTTCGACGATCCCGGGAGGTCCTCAGTAAAATATGGGACTTGGGCGTATGCCCAAAATTGAATTCCGAGGACCCAAGCCTTAGAAATCAATTTTTGAAAGAAATTGTCTTGCTGAATTATTAATGAAATAAAGAAATGAATTAACGTTTGAAACCGTTGGTATCGGGCCCGTATTTTGGTTTCGGAGCTCGATACAGGTTTGTTATCATATTTAAGCCTTGTCTGCGAAATTTTGCGAGAATCAAAATTTATTTGACGTGATTCAGATGTCAGGTTGATAAATAGTGAACTTTAAGTATTCTTGAGAAAAATAATGAGTTTTGAGGTTTAATTCATAGTTTTACATGTTATTTTCATGATTTTATCGCACGAGCAAGACCGTATGATGCTTTTAGACTTGCGTGCATGTTTGGTTTAGAGCCCCGAGGGCTCGGATGAGTTTCAAATAGGTTTGAGTTGTGTTGCGCTCGTTCTTTCTTATGCTTCGACGTCGTTTCTTCAAGCATAAATGATATCATGTTGAACAAATGAACTTCTATTTCTATTTTGAATGAAGTATTAGATCCGTATCATAATTACGGACCCGTAACAAAAAGAATCATCAGATTTGGACATCGTGTGAGGATTTTATGGGCATTTTACTGAGGTTGCCAAATTTTACAGGTTAATTACGAATTTGCCACTGACAGCATATTAAAAATCTGCACTATTTGCAAATATAAAAACCTACATATCTCCTTCATTATAAGGTCAATTGAGTGATTCACAAGCCTAACTTGATTAGTACTTCACAAGGAATCCATTAGAGACATAAAAATCGAGTTTCGGGATCCTTTGACACGAGAAACGAAGTAGAATAGCTGACAGAAATATATATATATATATATATATATATATATATATATATATATATAACGGGCAAACTTCTTCTTCTTCAAATTTTCGAACCCCACAGCCCTAGGAACGAATTTGTTCACCAAATATCATACCCAAGTCATAGGTAATCAATTCTAAACTTTACTCTTTCAATTACTCATTATTTTTCATCACTTTTAAATAAAAAACTAAGAATTTTCATGGTAAAAATTGAGGGTTTGGGTAGAATTAGGAAATTTTGTAAAAATCAAATCTTTACCTCAAATAGAGGTCGGATTTTGAAACTAATTGTATATTTGTGTTCGTGGGTGAATGGGTAAATGCAATTTGGTCCGAACCCCGAGTTTAGACCAAGCGGGTCCCGGGTCGAGTTTTCACTTTTTTTGAGAAAACTTAGAAAAAATTATAATTTTCACTAAAGTTAGTTCCTTTAGCCTTAATTAATGATATTGAGTTAATTATGATTAGATTCGAGCAAGTTAGAGCATGATTCTAAAGGAAAAGCTGTAATTGAGCAGTGGGTGGCCTACGAAATTGAGGTAAGTGTTTGGTCTAACTTTGACTTGAGGGAATAGGAATCCCCACTTGTCTGCTATGTGAAATTCATGGGCGTGGTGTACAAGTGAGGTGACGAGAATCTATGCACCACCCAATTTGCATGATAAACATGATCTCTTTCCTGTTCCCAACTTAATTGATGCTTGCCTTAATTGTTCTTTGTTCATTATTGTTTCTATGACTAGTTGGCTTTGTTATTTTGTTGTTAAATATTACTGTGGTTATTTTGGAAAGAGTATTGGTTGTTTATTTGGTTTCCTTGTGGTACAAAACAATTGAGTAGTTTGGCATTGTTTTTATGATATATATATATATATATATATATATATATATATATATATATTTATTTATTTATTTATTTATGTTCATGTTGGTTTCAATTTTGATAATATTGAGGAAGTTATGAGAATTGCAGTTTAACTGTTTTATGATTGTTGAGGTTTACGTGGTTGTTTGGTATCAATTGATTGTTGTCAATTGTTGTGGCAAGTGTATTAAAAGTGTTGGGTGTTCTCTTGATTTTATCATGGTACATAAAGAGTGAGTTGCGTTAGCAGCGTTACGGTGTTTACATATATTCTGGTTGGTTTTATTGTGAAATGATATTGGTCGAAGCTTACGAGCTATACTGTTTTCTGTTTGAAATTGTGGAATTAAAAGTATTGTGAAAGACTTGGCCTGAATTGTGAAATTTATGAATAAATTGATATGATATGTCTGGTGGAGCAGGTTGCATGCCGCAACAAGGAGTAATAAGGGTGGACAGGTGGGATCGGGTTTCACTCCGCAACATGAGTAATAAGGGTGATATATTCAGGGAGGAGCAATAAGGGTGGATAGTGTAACACCTCGTAAATTCGGCTTAGGTATGAATGATTTAAAGTAGTAGTAAGGTTATATTATGAACATATGAATTCCAATCGGGATGATTATGGGTGAAATTAGTTGTTTCAAAATCAAGATGGAAAGTGAGATGCATAAAATTCGACAAAATCGACTAAGTTTGCAGAAGATCCGTCTTCCAGCAGTGTTTAGTGAAAATTTGTAAGGTATCCTAGAAAACCCAAAATATGAAACTTGCAGGACTTCAAAATAGCTTTCCAACGATACATTATGGAGCCCGAACGGGCATCTGTGCAAAACATTATGCCCGCTTTACAGAACACTACGCCATATGCGCGCCCGCGCTAATGGGGTTTCGTTCTGGCCATTTAGCGCGACCAGTAGCACGGGTTGGGCCTCCAGGTGCGTGGGGGCGATAGTGGGGGGTTATTTTAAAGCTTTACTTCGTCCCCCACACCCCCAAAACATAAAAGAATGCTCTAGGAAGGTAAACTCTCAAAAACCTAACTCCTTAAAGCTCCCTCCATCATCCAAAGTAAGTTGTAATGGTGATTTCAAGCTTATTTCAGTTCCTCAACATCTTATTAACATGGGTAAACCCTCCATATCATTATATATTCATTGAGACATCGTTGTTGAGAGAATAAACCCTAGAACTCGAATTCAAGGGGATTGAACTTCAAAGAGGTAATGTCTTCACCCTCTAATTGATTCTAACACTGGTTTAATAATTATAAACCCTAGTTTATGAGATATGAGTTGATGGGTTTGATAGAAAAGCATGAATGACTATAGGTTGGGTGTGTTGACTATTGGTTATTGGTTAATGGTGTTGTTTACCTTATGGGTGATAAAGAATAATGTAGATTATAACTATTTGAGACTCTAAAAATTTATCTAGGAGCAAAAGAATGGGTTATTGGGTATAGAAACACCATTAATAAGGGCTATGAAGCTTTATGCCACCAAGTATTTGATAAAATGCCTAAGTGACCAAAACATGGCTATTGTTGCTAATATGGAATCCCTTTGACTTGCATTGATATAGATTAAAGTTGAAAGGGTTGGAAAACATTATATTACGCTCAAGAGCAGGAAGTTAAGGTATGTGAGGCTAACTCTTTATGTTTGGGAATATCTATGATTCTCCCTACTTCCATTCATTATGACTATTACTAGTTCCCTCAGAAAGTAATTATGCCATGTCCCATGAATAGTGGTAGAACTTCTATTCTCTAGATGGCATAGTTACATAACCATTCGATATTCTATGAGTTTCAGTTATGAAAAATCAACTTATTATGAGTTCACATCTCAGTATAGTCTTATTCATTATTCCAGTAATCATGAAATTCGGTATGGTTCATTATTTCAGTATCAGGTATTGCAGTATGACTCTCAATTCATGATTCTAAATTCCTGAATGTTAAACACCTGTATTTGGGCTTGAGGCCGTAGTTTATGCTTTATACATCATTGGGCCTTATGTCGTAGTTATGTATACGTATACTTGGGCCCGAGGCCGTAGCTTGTGCACTCACACACACACACACACACACACACACACACACACACACATATATATATATATATATATATATATCGGGCCTGAGGGCTTAGTTTATCAGATAAACAGGTTGTTCATCATTCAGAAGAGGGAGTATTCGTAACCTTACTTCCTATGTTTAGTTCAGTTATCAATTTCAGTTTTAGTATTTTACAATTCTTTCCTTCAGTTATCTCACATATCAGTACACTTCAAATGTACTGACGTCTCTTTTTGCCCGGGGCCTGCATCTCGCGATGCAGGTAACGATTTACAGGTTGACGAATCTTCTTGTTAGGACATCTCGTATCAGCTGTTGGTAAGCCCCAGTCTCTCGGGGCATTATCCCTCAATATTTCAGTCATTTTAGTATTTTCAGTTAATAAGGTATACAGAGGATCTTGTCTCGGTAAAAAGTCAGCACCTCAGTATACTTTAGAGGCTTCATATTCTATGGTTCAGTCAGTCAGATGTTAGCAAGCTTTTATGTGTTGGCCTTGTTGGCTACTCGTTTGTACTTGCAGACTTTTCAGTGTTTTCCGCAATTACGATATTTCAGTTCGACTCTTTATTAGATCATCGTGTTGTATATTTATATTTAGCTCATAGTTATACCACATGTTGATCCAGCCATGCAGTTGGTTTGCTCGGTCACATGTAGTCAGGCACGGAGTGCCGTGTTACGCCCATGCCATGGTTCAGGGCGTGACAAAGCTTGGTATCAGAGCCTTAGGTTCAAGAGTCCTAGGGAGTCTATGAAGCCGTGTCTAGTGGGGTCACTTTTATGTGTGTATGTGCGCTACACGTGTAAACAGTTGACCACCAAGACATCAAGGATTGTTCCTTTTCTTTCATATTCTAGATCGTGCAGTTAGAGCTATGCTTCAGGAATCCTTCTAACTCGTGTGAATTGCGTATTTCAGAGAAAAAGGCCTACAAAAAGGAAGTACACCAGGAGGGCTCAGCTGCTAGCCATGGGGCTACGATGAATGTTGCTCAAGAGGGGGACACTCCGGCCTAGAGGGTTGCATCGGGCTCAGTGTCCAGTGCTTCAGACATGGATGTCAGGGGAGCTATCCAGTAGCTAACCCAGATTGTTGCTACTCAGGCTCAAAGGCAGGGGACAAGTGTTGTTCAGGAAACGGGTAGTTCCAGGTCCAAGGAATTCCTCAACATGAAACCTTCAGTCTTCACAGGGTCAAAAAAGGATGAGGATCCACAAAACTTTATTGATGAGGTTCAGAAGATATTTCGAGTGATGCAGGCTACAAACACTGAGGCAGCAGAGCTTGCTGCGTACCAGCTGAAGGATGTTGCCAACACTTGGTATGAAACATGGGAAGAGTCCCGAGGGGAGGGTGCGGCTTTTGCAACTTGGAAGGAGTTTGCAGATGCGTTTCTTGAGCATTTTCTACCCATTGAGGTCTTGGAAGCTAAGGCTTTGGAGTTTGAGAGATTCAAACAGAATGATATGAGTGTGAATGAGTACTACCTCAAGTTCGTCTCTCTGGCTAGGTATGCTCCGGAAATGGTACGTGATATGAGGGCCAGAGTTAGGCGGTTTATTTTGGGGCTTTCAGATGACTTGTTTGCGGACGCTAATATAGCTGCTCAGAATAATGACATGACCATCACTAAGATGGTTGCCTTTGTTCAAGGGAACGAAGATAGGTTGAAGGAAGAAGAGCAGCTATAGGGAGAGAAGGACAGGGAACTCAGCAAGAGAGCTAAGTCTGCAGGAAATTTCAGCCACGGGAGATCTCAAACAGGAGATAATCGCCAGTTCTTCAGGAAATCAAAATCAGGACCTGCTCCATCTTCAGCTAGTGCACCCGTTCAGAGGTCCAAGTTTAACAAGAAAAGCCAAAATTTTAGAGCAGCAGGCACACAGTCACAGACTAGTGTGGGCTATAAAGGCCTTGAGTACCCGAATTGTAACACGTGTGTTAAGAAGAATCCAATAGTGTGTCGTTTGGGCACAAATGGTTGCTTTGGGTGCGGTAAGCAGGGCCACTTCTTGAGTGATTGTCCATCAGCAAGGCAGAACAATGTAGGAAATGTAGCTCAGTCCGCTAATTCAGCAGCCCCTCATAACTCTCAGGCCCAACAAGGGCGTGGTGCAGGAAAGTCTAGTAATGCAGGCGGTGGTCGAAACCGGTTATATGCCCTGGCAGGTCGTCAGGATATAGAGGCTCGGGGAGATGTCATCACAGGTATGCTAACAATATTCACTTTTGATGTCTACGCTCTTATAGATCCGGGATCTACCCTATCTTATGTAACTCTATATATTGCTAAGAAATTCGGGATAGAACCAGAAAAGTTGTGTGAACCTTTTGAAGTATCCACTCCAGTTGGAGAATCAGTTATAGCTAGATGTATCTATAGGGGCTGTCCAGTCAAAGTGTATCATTGTCTTACTGTAGCAGACTTAGTAGAATTGGAGATGGTAGACTTCGATGTGATCATGGTCATGGATTGGTTAGAGTCTTGTTATGCCACAGTGGGTTGTAGAACCAAAATAGTAAGTTTTGAATTTCCCGGTGAACCAATTTTAGAATGGAAGGGTGATGCAGTAACACCTAGGGGTAGGTTTATTTCCTATCTTAAAGCCAGAAAGATGATCTCCAAAGGGTATATCTATCACCTGGTTCGAGTTAAGGATGCAGATGTTCAGATTCCCACTCTCCAATCGGTACAAATTGTAAATGAGTTCCCAGAAGTGTTCCCCGAAGATCTTCCCGAAGCCTCTCCCGATAGGGAGATTGACTTTGGAGTTGATCTACTCCGCGGCACTAAGCCTATATCTATTCCACCTTATAGAATAACTCCAGCAGCGTTGAGAGAGCCGAAAGTATAGTTGAAGGATCTTCTAGATAAGGGATCCATAAGGCCAAGTGTCTCACCTTGGGGCGCACCGGTCCTATTTTTTCGAAAGAAGGATGGGTCTTTGCGCATGTGCATTGACTATCGTCAGTTGAATAAAGTCACCATCAAGAACAAATACCCTCTTCCCAGAATAGATGACTTATTTGATCAACTTCATGGTGCCCAGTGTTATTCCAAGATTGGCCTCAGATCGGGATACCATCAGTTGAAAGTTAAGGAAGTCGATATTCCAAAAACAGCTTTCAGGACTCGGTATGGGCATTTCGAATTTTTGGTAATGTCATTTGGTTTGACGAATGCACCAACAGCTTTCATGGACCTTATGAATAGGGTCTTCAAGCCCTATCTTGATCTATTCGTTATTGTGTTTATTGATGACATCTTGATTTATTCCCGTAGCGAGACTGACCATGCAGAACATCTGAGAATTGTGTTGCAGACATTGCAGGGTCACAAGCTATATGCGAAATTTTCTAAGTGTGAATTCTGGTTGAAATCAGTAGCATTTTTGGGCCATGTCGTCTCAGGGGAAGGCATGAAGGTGGACTTTCAAAAAATAGAGGCAGTGAAGAATTGGCCTAGACCCACCTCAGTATCCGATATGAGAAGTTTCTTGGGTCTAGCAGGCTATTATAGGCGTTTCGTAGAGGGATTTTATTCTATCTCGTCCCCTTTGACTAGACTAACTCAAAAGAAGGTCAAGTTCCAATGGTCGGACGCTTGCGAGAAAAGTTTTGAGGAGTTAAAGAAGAGGCTGACCTCAGCTCTAGTCTTGACGCTACCGGAAGGGATCGAGGGGTTCGTTGTTTGTTGTGATGCTTCAGGGGTTGGCCTTGGGTGTGTATTAATGCAGCATGGAAAAGTCATAGCCTACGCATCGAGGCAACTCAAGGCTCATGAGAAGAATTACCCGACTCATGATCTTGAATTAGCAGCTGTGGTGTTTGCGCTTAAGATCTGGCACCATTATTTGTATGGGGTGCATATTGATATTTTTACAGATCACAAGAGTCTCCAATACATCTTCAAGCAAAGAGAATTGAATCTACGGCAGAGGAGGTGGCTCAAATTACTTAAAGATTATGATGTTGATATCCTCTATCATCCGGGGAAAGCCAATGTCGTAGCCGATGCCCTCAGTCGGTGTTCTATGGGAAGCTTAGCTCATGTTGAGGCAAACAAGCGAACCATGATGAAGGAATTCCACCGCTTAGCAAGTATGGGAGTTCGAATTTTGGATTCCGAAGATGATGGTGCTGTTCTTCAGAATAGGGCTGAATCCTACTTAGTAGCCGAAGTGAAGGAAAATCAGTTCAGGGATCCCTACTTATTGAAGATGAAAGAGGGAATTCACAAACACAAGACTACGACTTTTGAACAAGGGGGAGATGATGGTACTTTGAGGTATAGAGGCATACTATGTGTTCTAGATGTAGATGGGATCAAAGAGCGGATTATGTCAGAAGCCCACAATTCCAGGTATTCCATTCACCCAAGTTTCACCAAGATGTATCATGATCTTAAGGAAGTGTATTGGTGGAACGATATGAAAAATAATATAGCAGACTTCATGGCGAAGTGTCCAAATTGTCAGCAGGTAAAAGTCGAACACTAGAGACCTGGTGGACTAACTCAGAGTATAGAAATTCCCATTTGGAAATAGGAGATGATAAACATGGACTTCATAACAGGTCTACCTCGCTCGTTGCGGAAGCATGATTCGATTCGGGTGATTGTGGACCGACTTACCAAGTCATACCACTTCTTTCCAGTAACGACTACAGATTCGGCCGAGGATTATGCCAAGTTGTATATTAAAGAAATTGTCCGATTACATGGGACTCCTTTGTCCATCATCTCAGATCGTGGTGCTCAGTTCACAGCGAACTTTTGGAAATCCTTTCAGAAGGGATTGGGCACAAGGGTGAACCTCAGCACTGCTTTTCATCTTCAGACAGATGGCCAGATGGAACGCACCATTCAGACTCTTGAGGATATGTTGAGGGCATGTGTTATCGATTTTAAAGGTAATTGGGACGATCATCTACCTCTCATTAAGTTTTCTTATAATAACAACTATCACTCTAGCATCAAGATGGTACCGTATAAGGCCCTGTATGGGCGAAGCTGTAGTTCGAAGTTGGAGAAGCAGAGTTGTTAGGACCCGATTTGGTCTATCATGCTATGGAAAAAGTCATCTTGATACAAAAGCATTTGAAAACAGCTCAAAGTCGCCAAAAGTCCTACTCGGACGTGCGGCGTAGAGACTTAGAGTTCCAAGTTGATGATTGGGTGTTTTTGAAAGTTTTGCCTATGAAAGACGTTATGAGATTTGGGAAGAAGGGGAAACTTAGTCCCCGTTATATTGGGCCATACAGAATCCTGCGAAGGATCGGACAGGTGGCTTATGAGTTAGAATTGCCACAAGAATTAGTTGTTGTACACCCAGTGTTTCATGTATCCATGTTAAAGAAATTCATCGGAGACCCGTCACTTGTGGTGCGTACGGAGACTGTAGGGGTTAAAGACAACTTGTCTTATGAAGAAATTCCAGTGGCTATTCTGGATCGTCAAATCCGCAAGCTCAGAACTAAGGAAATAGCTTTAGTAAAAGTGCTTTGGAGGAATCAAAAGGTTGAAAAGGCTACATGGGAAGCCAAAGAGGACATGAAGTCCAGATATCCCCTTCTCTTTGAAGAGAAAACGGAAAATGTGGAAGGTAATTAACCTTTCCGTTCAGGCCTTATATTATAATCTCCATCCCCTTCAGTATTTACTTAGCTTAGTATTTAGTAATCACGTACTTGTTCAGTTTGATATACATGCATTCATGGTATTTCAGTATTAGCATATCACCATCAAAACTCGTTTAATGTCCATAGATAGTCGTAGTTGCAGCGAGGACCATCATTCGAGGACGAATGATTCCAAGGGGGAGATAATGCAACACCCCGTAAATACGGCTTAGGTATGAATGAGTTAAAGGAGTAGTAATTTTATATTATGAAAATATGAAGTCCTATCGGGATGATTATGGGTGAAAATAGCTATTTCAAAATCAAAATGGAAAGTGAGATGCATAAAATTCGACAAAATCGACTAAGTTTGCAGAAGATCCGTCTTCCAGCAATGTTTAGTGAAATGTGTAAGGAATCTTAGAAAACCAAAGCATGAAAGTTGTAGGCCTTCGAAATAGCTTTCCAACAATATATTATGGAGCCCGAACAGACATCTGTGCAAAATGTTATGCCCGTTTTACAGAACACTACGCCATATGCTCGCCCACTAGCGCGTCCGCGCTAATGGGGTTTCGTTCTGGCCATTTAGCGCGGCCAGTAGTGCGGGTAGGGCCTCCAGGTGTGTGGGGGCGCTAGTGGGGGCTATTTTAAAGCTCTACTTCGTGCCCCACACCCCCAAAACATAAAAGAATGCTCTAGGAAGGAAAACTCTCAAAAACCTAATTCCTCAAAGGTCCCTCCATCATCCAAGGTAAGTTCTAATGGTGATTAAAAGCTTATTTCAATTCTCCAACATCTTATTAACATGGGTAAACCCTTCATATCATTAGATATTTGATTGGGACATCGTTGTTGAGAGAAGGAACCCTAGAACTCAAATTCAAGGGGATTAAATTTCAAAGAGGTAATGTCTTCACTCTCTAATTGATTCTAACATTGGTTTAATAATTATAAACCCTAGTTTATGAGATATGAGTTGGTGGGTTTGATAGAAAAGCATGAACGGTTATAGGTTGGGTGTGTTGATTATTGGTTATTGGTTAATGGTGTTGTTTACCTTATGGGTGATAAAGAATAATGTAGATTATAACTATTTGAGACTCTAGAATTTATCTAGGAGAAAAATAATGGGTTATTGGGTATAGAAACCCCATTAATAAGGTCTATGAAGCTTTATGCCACCAATTTTTTGATAAAATTCCTAAGTGACCAAAACATGGCTATTGTTGCTAATATGGAATCCCTTTGACTTGCATTGATATAGATTAAAGTTGAAAGGGTTGGAAAATATTATATTACGCTCAAGAGCAGGAAGTTAAGGTATGTGAGGCTAACTCTTTACGTTTGGGAATATCTATGATTCTCCCTACTTCCATTCATTATGACTATTACTTGTTCCCTCAGAAAGTAATTATGCCATGTACCATGAATAGTGGTAGACCTTCTATTCTCTAGATGGCATAGTTACATAACCATTCGATATTCTATGAGTTTCAGTTATGACAAATCAACTTATTATGAGTTCACATCTCAGTCTAGTCTTATTCATTATTCCAGTAATCATGAAATTCGGCATGGTTCATTATTTTAGTATCAGGTATTGCAGTATCATTGGGCCTGAAGCCGTAGTTATNTCACGCCCCGAACCATGGCCTGGGCGTAACACGGCACTCGGTGCCTGGCTACATGTGACCGAGCGAACCAACTGCATGGCTAGATCAACATGTGGTATAACTGTGAGCTAAATATAAATATACAACATGATGATCTACTAAAGAGTCTAACTGAAATATCGTAATTGCGGAAAACACTGAAAAATCTGCAAGTACAAACGAGTATACCTTATTAACTAAAAACACTAAAATGACTGAAATATGGAGGGATAATGCCCCGAGAGACTGGGGCTCACCAACAGTTGATACGAGATGTCCTAGCAAGCAGATTCGTCAACCTGTAAATCGTTATCTACATCGTGAGATGCAGGCCTTAGGCAAAAAGGGACGTCAGTACATTTGAATTGTACTGGTATGTGAGACAACTGAAGGAAAGAATTGCAAAATACTGAAACTGAAATTGATAACTGATAACTGAACTAAACATAGGAAGTAAGGTTACGAATACTCCCTCTTCTGAATGATGAACAACCTGTTTATCTGATAAACTACGGCCTCAGGCCCAATATATATATATATATATATATATATTGGGCCTGAGGCCGTAGTTTATCAGATAAACAGGTTGTTCATCATTCAGAAGAGGGAGTATTCGTAACCTTACTTCCTATGTTTAGTTCAGTTATCAGTTATCAATTTCAGTTTCAGTATTTTGCAATTCTTTCCTTCAGTTGTCTCACATACCAGTACAATTCAAATGTACTGACGTCCCTTTTTGCCTAAGGCCTGCATCTCACGATGTAGATAACGATTTACAGGTTGACGAATCTGCTTGCTAGGACATCTCGTATCAACTGTTGGTGAGCCCCAGTCTCTCGGGGCATTATCCCTCCATATTTCAGTCATTTTAGTGTTTTTAGTTAATAAGGTATACTCGTTTGTACTTGCAGATTTTTCAGTGTTTTCCGCAATTACGATATTTCAGTTAGACTCTTTAGTAGATCATCATGTTGTATATTTATATTTAGCTCACAGTTATACCACATGTTGATCTAGCCATGCAGTTGGTTCGCTCGGTCACATGTAGCCAGGCACCGAGTGCCGTGTTACGCCCAGGCCATGGTTCGGGGCGTGACAGACAAGTGGGAGCGGGTTGCACACCGCAACAAGGAGCGATAAGGGAGGACATTTATATGTTTTTACTGATTTTCAAAGAAAAACAAAGATTTGAAAACTTACTATTTTATATTACTATTTTTCATATTTTGGCACTACTTTTATTTAAAGTTAAAGTTTGGAAATTTGGAAACTTATTTGAGAGTTGGTTATGGCTGAGGCGTGAAAAAGGCGGCTGAGTTATTTCATTGTTGTTGCAGTACTTAATTATTTGTTTAGATTTCCTTCTTGCTTTATATTTATTATCTCAGTTATATTTTCTTGTTCGTGTAGAATTGTTTTATTGTGTTATTGTATATATTATTGTCACAGGTTATATGGTGTTAATGCCCCGCCGTAGCCTCGTCACTACTTCGTCGAGGTTAGGCTCGCACTTTCTCAGTACATGGGGTCGATTGTACTGATACTACACTCTGCACTCTTTTGTGCAGATCCAGGTATCGACCAGCAATAGAGATATTTAGAGCGGCTATTTATTTATTTGGAGACACGAGGTATATCTGCCGGCGTTCGCAAATCCCGAGAGTCTTCTCCTATTTTTATAAAACTATTTTATTATATTCAGATTAGTTACACTATTTCTTTCAGCCCATTATTTGTAGTATTCTTTAGTAGTTCGTGAATTGTGACACCAGACACTGGGGTAGTTCTAGAGGTACTTATATAATTAGTTCGTGGCTCAGTTTATTTATGTGTTTATTATTTATGTTTGGATTTATTTATCGAAAATCATTTAATTTAGTTTATTTTATTCTGTAGAAACGAATAATTAACGCAAAATAGTTAATTGAACTCTAACATTGGCTTGCCTAGCAAGTGTGGTGTTAGGCGCCATCACGATCCCTAAGGTTGGGAATTCTGGTCGTGACAAGTTGGTATCCGAGCACTAGGTTGCTTAGGTCTCACAATTCACGAACAAACTTGGTAGAGTCTGAAGGATCGGTACGGAGACGTCTGTACTTATCTCTCAGAGGCTATGAAGTTAGGAACAATTTCACTTCTATTCTACTCTATCGTGCGAATTTATTCAACCATTGATGATTGAACTTGTCTATTCTTGTCCTCTCACTAATCTCGACAACACGCAAAACATCTACAACCGGACATGAGGTGAAGCCCCAATCACATCTACGATTAGGGGAAGAGACAGAAGCGGAGCTCAGTCTAAAGCTCGAACATCATCACCTATTGTACAGTCTCAAATGGATCTAGACGCGGAGGTTCTAGCTCAGTCGGTACATGTTGGACTAGCCCATATCACATAAGGATTTATAGCTACTCCAGTGTTGCATAACAAGGTAATAGTTGAAAGCAACGGGGTCGATTTATATGAGCTGTGAAGTTTAACATTTTAGATTATCAGGCATTTTTACCTATGACTTCTTGCCAAGTGGAAAAGTCCACTGTCAAGGAATAGATTGCGGGGTCATGTGTTATATCGGTTTTGTCTTGGAATGTATAAGGCCGAAGATGTTGCAAGAGATAAAGCTGGGAATTGCGGTATGTCAGTCTCCTTAATAACCCTATACCTCAGTACCAAAGGAGTTATTCGAACAACTTTAAATCTACAGAAGGTCTACTCAGCGTGGAAGTCACGGTTGCGGATTTTGGGGTGCTCCAGAGGGAGTACAGTGGTTGACGAGATTCTAGACTATATGGTTCGTGCCAAGAATTATCTGTGTAGAGCTTTACGTTTGGGGTCATTGTGCATTAATAAGGATAAGAGTTACCCCAAGGAATAACGAAGGGTACATGAATACGTGGGGTAGCTCAGATGTGTTGAGTCAACATGGTACAAAAGAAATTGGTCGTCGGTGGTTGAGGCAAGCCTACGAAGAGGACGACCAGTCATTGCAATGCCAACAATTTGACTCAGTTCTCATATTGCTTTTGAAATAGTTTGTTTCTCGAACTTTCCAGTTTGCGTGGCGCTTAGGGTTTGAATGGTTGCGTCAGGTCACTATGATGATATCGAAATATGCCATCAAATTCGGTAAGTTAGCCGTCATACTCCTACTTCAGTTTATCTAGCCAGTAAGCAAGTCCACAGACTCGTTAAAGGACTCAATTAGGACTGTAAACTCTTGTGCGACTCAGGTCAAGTCGATACTTCATTTCGGCAAGTGATAGAAACTGTCCTAGACTTGGGAGAGTCATATTTCATCAGTGCACTCAGGCTACGTGCCCCATTGCATTTATAATTAACTTACGTGACCAGCTAGGGAAAAAGGAGTCGGAATGTCGAAAGTGGAGGTCAGATTCCTAGGTGGAGACCCAACCTGCTGATATATTTTCTATGGTATGGTTGAGGTCGATACATTAAATGGTGTCAGTTCAAGAACAATCTCTAATTAGTATAAAGTGATAATTTCCTGAACTTAATACGGTTATACGTATCCAATAAAAATTCTTCTAATATGCTCTACTCTCGGGTGAGCTTCGTAACTCAAAAATCTACTTATGTGAATACTTGAATTGAGAAATCCTATGGAAATAACTGCGTCTAGCATCACGTGTTGTAATTTTGTTTAACAGAAAATATTTAAAGGAAGGAAATGGAATGTTTTCGATTGGCACGATACGCATGTTGCTTGTGATTCAGAATTGAGGGTGAGATCCTCGCATTGTAATATGATTTGAGAGGTTTAAATCGGGCTACGAGCCGCAGTGGAAGTTATGTAAGGACGAGGTCCTGGTGATGGAAAATTCTTGTGTTTAAAGTCTCCCTTGTGAATTAAAACTTTACTATAGTACTGGTAGGGAGTTATGCTTGTTAGGCTTATTCAATAATTTATGTATAAAATAATGATAATGATCATAATAATAAATGAATAAATAATAATAATAAAAGTAATACTAATAATAAATAAAAAAATAAACTAATTAATTAACTGTGTTTAATTTGCCAAATCCGTGTCAGAATTATTGAGCTTTGACTTGCGAGGTATGTGCCGCCCATGTGGCGCTAAATGACACACATTAAGTCGGGTATATAATTATGAGGTCTTCAGGAATCGCATCTCGTTATCAGTATTGTGAAGGTTTGAAAGAAGATTATTGTTAACGTGAAGCTGTTTGATGATTCTGTAAGTGACTATGAACAACTATTAAGAGCATATTGAGCCGAAAGGATGTTCCATTCAAATGGTCAGACGAGTGTGGGTTGAACTTTCAGAAACTTAAGATTTGCTTGACTTCATCACCGGTGTTGGTATTACCATCAAGTTCAGGTTCTTTCACGGTGCATTGTGACGTTTCCCGAGTTGGACTTGGAACGGTATTAATATAGGATGGCAGAGTGATTGCGTATGCGTCTCGTCAGTTGAATGGCCATGAGAAGAATTACCATGTTCATGACTTAGAGTTGGCATCCATTGTTCATGCATTGAAAATTTGGAGGCACTATCTTTATGGCGTGCCGTGTGAGATTTTTACTGACTATTGCAGTCTCTAGTACTTATTCAAGCAGAAAGATCTAAATTTGAGGCAGCGGAGATGGTTAGAGTTACAAAAAGATTATGATGTCACCATATTGTATCACTCGGGGAAAGCCAATGTGGTGGCGGATGCATCGAGTAGAAAGGCGGTGAGTATGGGCAGCCTTGCGTATATTCCAGTTGGTGAGAGACCGTTGGCTTCAGACATTCATACGTTACCTAATCAGTTCGTGAGGTTGGATATTTTGTCCAACAGTGTTCTAGCTTGTACAGTCGCTCGGTCTCCTCTAATTGAGCGTATCCGGGAGCGACAGGATGATGACCCACCTTTGGCGGTTCTTAGGGACACAGTTCCGCACGGCGATGCCAAGCAGGTTACAGTTGGAGGTGATGGTGTTTTGAGGATGTAGGGTCGTTTATGTGTGCCTAATGTTGTGATGACCCAAAGGTCATCCCGTGTATTTCTAGCTAAATCTGTGTTCCGAGGCCATGAAAGCCTCCTTCTATCTCACCTCGATTTGCGTGCGCAGCTCGGGCGTGTAGCCGAGAAGCCTTTCTGTGAAAAACTGATAAAAATGATAATTTTGTATTAGAAATTTGAATAAAGTTGATTTCGGTCAACATTTTTGGTAAACGGACCCGGACCCATAATTTGACAGTCCTGGAAGGTCCGTAGGAAAATATGGGATTTGAGCGTATGCCCGACATCGAATTCCGAGGTCCCAAGTCTGAGAAATGAATTTTTAAAAGAAATCGTTTTCTAAAAAATATAAAGGTTTTTGAAAGTGAAATATTATGTGTAACCTGTGGTACCGGGCCCGTATTATGGTTCCGGAGCCCGGTACAGGTTCGATATGATTTATATGTGTTGTCTGTAAAGTTTGGTAAGAAACGAAATCCATTTGACGTGATTCAGACCTAAAATGCAAAAATTGATGTTTAAAGAAGTTTTGAGAAATTTCATTGATTTTGAGGTTTAATTTGATGTTTATGATGTTATTTTGGTGATTTGATTACACGAATAAGTCTGTAGGATATTTTCGAGGTTGTGTGCACATTTGGTTTGAGGTTCCGAGAGCTCGGGAGAGTTTCGGGTAGGTCCTGGGATGTTTTTAGGCTTAAAACATAGCTGTTGCAGGTCAGAGAAGTCAGATCTCTGAACCCACCAGCGAGGTCCGCGGTCGTTTTTGTGCTGACCGCGCTAAGGGTCATTGCGGCCGCGGTCGTTTTTGTGCAGTCCGCGGTGAGGAAGCTGGACCACTGGTCTGACTTCGGAGGCTTATAGCTTTTGATCTACAAGGAATTTTAAGATGATTCAAAAACAGAAGTTGTAGCCCTTCGTGTCTAGTTTCCAGAAAGGTAAAAAAATTCAATCTAGACATCTGTAGAGAAAGTTATAGCTAAAATACTAAAGCATGTCACTGCGGTTATGTTTCCTTGCTTTCTTCACTTTTTTTTGTTTTTACTTTTGCGGCCGCACTCCCTTTTTGTGCGGTCCACGGTGGGGTCCTGAGGGGGGAATATTTAAACGAGATTTTCAGTTATTTTTCATTTTACAAAACCCTAAAAACATAAGAGGCGATTTTCCAAACACTCTTTCTTCTCCAAAACATTAGTAAGTGATTTCTAACTCATTTTCTTTACTCCTTAACTTCTTTTTACAAGATTTCATCCTAGAATCTAAGGTTTTCATGGTGGAATTGGGAATTTTGGGGAAAAACCTAAGAATATTGAAATTTGGGGATTTAGACCTCAAATTGAGGTCGGATTCCAAAACTATTTATATATCCGGGCTCGGGGGTGAATGGGTAATTGGGTTTTGGTCCAAATTTCGGATTTGGACCGAGCAGGCCCGGGGTTGATTTTTGACTTTTGGGGGAAAATCCTTAGAAAGCTCATTTCTATTCATTAGAATTGATTCATTTAACATTTATTGATATAATTAAGTAACTTGTGGCTAGATACGAGCGAGTTTGTGGTGGATCCAAGAGGTAAAGCGGTAGTTGAGGCTTGAATTGTGTTCGTGGCATCGAGGTAAGTATTTGGCCTAACCTTAGCTTGAGGAAATAGGTGTTGAGTCTTATTTGCTATGTGTTTATTCTATGTCCAATGTAGATGTGAGGTGACGAGTACCTATATGTTGTGGTCAAGTATGCCCGTGAATCGAATATGAGCAATTATGTGATTTTCATTGAGGTTTATTGTGTTATGAATTTTAATATCAACTTGGCAGTTATTCATTTGAGGGAAATTCTTCGTTGTGAATACTATTGAGTATTTGATCGGTTGAGAAATATTTTTGTTAAATTATACACTTGTGTAGGATTGGTTATAGCTGTGTCCCTTGCCGGGACGGTATTAATTCTGTTGATTATTCCTTTGCATTTATTGTTTCTTATTGTTGATTTTCTTGCCAAATTTTTGTTTTTGATATTAATGCACGAGGGGACATTCCGTGCCATGTTTATGTTATTTATGTACAAAGGGACATTCTGTACCATGTTTATGTTATTTATGCACGAGGGGACATTCCATGCCGTGTGATTTATATTTATGCACGAGGGGACATTCTGTGTCGTGTTGTTGTTATTTATGCACGAGGGGACATTCTGTGCCGTGTTGTTGTTATTTATGCACGAGGGGACATTCCGTTCCATGTTTATGTTTATTTATGCATGAGGGGACATTCTGTGCCGTGTTGATGATATTTATGCACGAGGGGACATTCCGTGCCGTGATTGTGATGTTTTATGCACGAGGGGACATTCCGTGCCGTGTTTATGATACTTTAGCATGAGGGGACATGTCGTGCCGTTTATTTTCACTTGTTTATTTTGTGTTGTTAATCCTCGTTGTTATTTTTGATATTCGAACTGCTGCCTCGTTCTGTCATTTCAGTTTTTGTTACCCCTTTTCCCCAGCATGTTTCCCCGTTGTTGTACTTAACTATTTATTTATGGTTGTTATTTACTGTTATATTTTATTTAAACTGCACAGGTGATATTATTTGTCGTGTCCTAGCCTCGTCACTACCTCACCGAGGTTAGGCTCGGCACTTACTCAGTACATAGGGTCGGTTGTACTGATGCTACACCTGCACTTCTTTATGTTGCGCAGATCCCGGTACTGGACCCAGTGGAAATTGATCGAGGAGGCTTCCTTCAGTCCACCAGGCGACACTGAGGTAGTCCTACAGGCGTCCGCAGGCCTTGGCGTCACCTCCTATCATACTTCTTCTCCTGTCTTTACGTATTTCTGAGACAGTAGTGCCGTGTTTATTTAGACCTTTATTTGTAGCAATCTTAGACAGTCCGTGAAATTGTGACACTAGATTTTGGGAGTTTTTATTAAGGATGTTGTAATACTATTTACTTAAGTTGTTAGATTTCATTTCTTCCGCATTTTGATTTCTATTGTTCTTGTACATCAGTGTAAAATGCTAAATAATAAAGGAACATGCTAGAATAACTGGTAATGTTGGCTTGTCTAGCGGGTTCAACGTTAGATGCCATCACAGTCCCGACGGTGGGATTTTGGGTCATGACAAATGTTGATGGCCTTCGTGAGTTGATCCTTGAGGAGGCTCACAGTTCTAAATATTCTATTCACCCAGGGTCAGCTAAAATGTACCAAGATTTGAGGCAGTATTATTGGTGAAGAAGGATGAAAAAGGACATTGTGGCGTATGTGGCTCGTTGCTTAAATTGTTAGCAGGTAAAGTATGAGCATCAGAGACCTGGTGATTTGCTTCAGCAGATAGACATTCCTTAGTGGAAGTGGGAGCGTATCACTATGGACTTCGTTGTTGGACTCCCACGGACTCAGAGAAAATTTGACGCAGATTGGGTTATTGTGGATAGGCTGACTAAATCAGCACATTTCATTCATGTGGCAAGTACTTATACTTCAGAGCGGTTGGCTGAGTTATATATTCAGGAGATAGGTTACCTTCATGGTGTGCCCGTGTCTATTATTTCTGATCAAGGTACGCAGTTTACTTCGCACTTCCGGAGAGCAGTTCAACGTGAGTTGGGCTGAGTAGAGTTAAGTGCAACATTTCACCCTCAGACTAACGGGCAGTCCGAGCGTACTATTCAGATATTGGAGGATATGCTCCACGCTTGTGTTTTTGACTTTGGAGTTTCATGGGATCAATTTTTGTCGTTAACTGAGTTTGCTTATAATAATAGCTATCAGTCGAGCATTCAGATGGCTCCTTATGAGGCGTGATATGGTAGACGGTGTAGATCGCCAATTGGATGGTTTGAGCCAGGAGAGGCTCGGTTATTGGATACAGACTTAGTTCAGGAGGCCTTAGGTAAGGTCAAGATTATACAGGAGAGACTTCGTGAAGCTCAGTCTAAGAAAAGGAGTCATGCCGATCGTAAGGTTTGTGATGTGTCATTCCTGGTTGGAGAGAGAGTATTGCTTCGTTTGTCGCCCATGAAGGGTGTTATGAGATTTGGGAATAAGGGTAAGTTGAGCCCTAGGCATATCAGGCAGTTTGAGATTCTTGATAGAGTGGGGGAGGTTGCTTATAGACTTGCGTTGCCTCCAGGGTTATCCTCAGTTCATCCGGTATTCCATGTATCTATGCTCCAGAAATATCATGGTGACCCGTTCCATGTGTTAGATTTCGGTTGTGTCCAATTGGACAAAGACGTGACTTATGAGGAGGAGCCGGTAGCCATTTTAGACCGTCAGGTTTGTCAGTTCAGGTCTAAGAGTTATCCTTTAGTTCGAGTGTAGTGGAGAGGCCAGCCCGTTGAGGCAGCTACTTGGGAATCCGAGTCGGACATGCAGAGTAAATATCACACTTGTTTGCAAATTCATGTAATCTTCTATGTCCGTTTGAGGACGAACGTTTGTTTTAGAGCTGGAGATTGTGATGACCCAAGGGGTCATTTTATGAAGTTAGACTCCGTTCTAGGCTTAATAGCCCTAAAAAGGTTAATTTTAAATACCTCGATTTGCGTGCACAGTCCGAGCGTGAAATTATAAGAAATTATAATTTTTAGAATTAAAAATTTGGGTTTAGTTGACTTGAGTCAACATTTTGAGTAAACGGACTCGAATCTATGTTTCGACGATCCCGGAAGGTCCGCAATAAAATACGGGACTTGGGCGTATGCCCGGAATTGAATTCCGAGGTCCCAAGCCATAGAAATCCATTTTTGAAAGAAATTATTTTGCTGAATTATTAATGAAATAAAGAAATGAATTAACGTTTGAAACCGTTGGTATCTGGCCCGTATTTTGGTTCCGGAGCTCGATACAGGTTTGTTATGATATTTAAGCGTTGTCTGCAAAATTTGGCGAGAATCGGAATTTATTTGACGTGATTTGGATGTCCCGTTGATAAATAGTGAACTTTAAGTGTTCTTGAGAAAATAATGAGTTTTGAGGTTTAATTCATAGTTTTACATGTTATTTTCATGATTTGATCGCACAAGCAAGTCCGTATGATGCTTTTACTTGTGTGCATGTTTGGTTTAGAGCTCTGAGGGCTCGGGTGAGTTTCAAATAGGTTTGGGTTGTGTTGCGCTCGTTCTTTCTTATTCTTCGACGTCGTGTCTTCAAGCATAAATGATATAATATTGAACAAATGAGCTCTGGTTTCTGTTTTGAATAAAGTATTAGATTCGTATCGTAATTACGGACCCGTACCAAAAAGAATCATCGAATTTGGACATCGTGTGAGGATTTTATGGGCATTTTACTTAGGTTGCCAATTTTTCAGGTTAATTATGAAATTGCCACTAACGGCGTATTACAAATCTGCACTATTTGCAAATATTAAAACCTACATATCTCCTTCATTATAAGGTCAAATTGAGTGATTCAAAAGCCTAACTTGATTAGAATATCACAAGGAATCCGTTGGAGACATAAAATTGAGTTTCGAGATCATTTGGTACAAGAAACGAGGCAGAATAGCTGGCAAAAAAAATAATATAAAACGGACAGACTTTTTCTTCTTCATTTTTCGAACCCCACAGCCCTAAGAATGATCTTCACCAAATATCATCCCCAAGTCATAGGTAATCAATTCTAAACTTTACTCTTTCAATTACTCATTATTTTTCATCACTTTTAAATCAAAAACTAAGAATTTTCATGGTAAAAATTGAGGGTTTGGGTAGAATTAGGGAATTTTGTAAAAGTCAAATATTTACCTCGAATTGAGGTTGGATTTCAAAACTAAATGTATATTAAGATTCGCGGGTGAATGGGTAAATGTAATTTGGTCCGAACCCCGAGTTTAGACCAAGCGGGCCCGGGTTTTCACTTTTCTTGAGAAAACTTAGGAAAAATTACAATTTTTAATAAAGTTAGTTCCTTTAGCTTTAATTAATGATATTCAGTTAATTATGATTAGATTCGAGCAAGTTAGAGCATGATTCTAAAGGAAAAGCTGTAATTGAGCAGTGAGTGGCCTGCGAATTTGAGGTAAGTGTTTGGTCTAACTTTGACTTGAGGGAATAGGAATCCCCACTTGTTTGCTATGTGAATCCATGAGCGTGGTGTATAGGTGAGGTGACGAGTATCTATACACCACCCAATTTTCCTGATAAACATGATCCCTTTCCCGTTCCCAGCTTAATTGATGCTTGCCTTAATTCTTCTTTGTTCATTATTGTTTTTATGACTAGTTGACTTTGTTATTTTGTTGTTAAATATTACTG